>ML243601.1:0-32108 GCA_005239495.1 Nicotiana undulata
GTTTTATAAGTTATTGTGTGTGCATGTGACCGCTTCGCAATTTACATTCCGCGAGCGATGAGTGATTTCCCCCACTCTCATGGGAGCGGGCCGTACGCCACGACGGATTAAAAGGTGCACTTTTGGGACGGGCCAGTTGATAATAGGCTATAATTACGTATTTTAGTCGCTTATTACACTCTAGTTTACTGCAGTTTAATTGAGTTTGAGCTTTAATCGCTAGTGTTTTGCACTAACTGTGTGTTTTATNTGTTGGAAAGTTAACTCAAAGAGCTACAATTTTCATGTTTTACCATTTTCCAGAATCCAAACGGAACAGGGTCAAAAACGCGATCGCAACTGTGACTACGGACCTGACGCGGACTGGGGCAGAATAAAACCCCACTAGCGCGACCTCTAGCGCGAGATTAGCGCGGCCGCGCTGATGGCAGCCTGGAAACTTGTCCTTTTTCGCGTAGGAGAAGGTATAATTTTTTGGGCCCGACCCTACTTAGTATATATACATTGGAGAACGTTATTTTTAGTGGATTGGACATATTTTGGACAAAAATTCGACTTAAGGAGGCAGAGACACAAGAGGAGCAAGGCGGGGAAATTCTTCTACGAGTTTTTCCTTCTTCTTCCTATTTTACATTGTTCATGAATTCTTTTGTAGTTTTTATCATTGTTATGAGTAGCTAAATCTTTTAACCTAAGGTTTTGGTGGAACCCGTTGGGGATGAACTCGTTGGCATGTTAATATAGTTTTGAGTGGGTTATTAATCTCTATTTGTTCAAATACGCTTTGATTGTAGTTAGTTGAAAGGATCCTCAACTAGTTGTTCCTATTTATTATGTATCTTCTTGAGAGAGAGTGCATATTTAGGTAGTTGTTTGAACAACATCACTCCCGGAGTATAGGCGAGAGTCATAACCGAGGGTTTAGAGGTTGGATTAGAGATAACGATACCTCGGGTGCAATCTAAAGTGAACTGTAATGTGAATCTAGCTAGCGCAACTTGAGAGAGTGCATCTAGTAAATTATCATAATTTCTTGAGAGAGATTTATGATAACTGGAGAGTTCATGATTGATAGAGACAACTAAGGCAAAACTATAGGAAACATACAACTAGGGGAATCAATAACGGGGAAAACCATTACCTTAGACCTTTATTCCAATTGTTTACAAATGCTTATTAGTTACTCTTAGTTTTATAGATTCAGTTAGCTGTAGTAGTAATCACACCACCAATTGTTATTCATAAAGTTTGAGGAGGTTGACTAATAAGAATTTAGTACTTTAAAAGCTTCTCTTGATACGTTAATTCCCTGTGAGATTCGACTCTGGGAATAATACCCCGGATTATATTTGCAATGCCCGCTTAGTCTTTTATTAGACATAGTTGAGCGTGATCACCGGTCGATCCCCGGCAGTGCGCAGAGATGATATAATTGAGAATGCACTTTTGGTACGGGCCGTTCAATCCTCGGCAGTGCATGGACGAAGTTGTACTATGTTATGATATTGTTACATTGAAAGACGCACTTTTGGGACGAGCCGATCGATCCTCGGCAGTGCGTAGACATGATTATGGTAAGCATGCACTTTTGGGACAGGCCAGTTGATCCCTGGCTGTGCATAGCTATTTTTCCTTATGACTCCGGTCGGTTGTCTTATTCCTGTGTGCGCATGATTATTTGGCATTCTTTCATGGATGTTGACTTGTGTGAGATATTTTGGGGGAAAGAAAGTGGCCATTGTTATTGTTCCAGTATTTTTCTTGGATTTCTGTGTTTTGTACATAATTGCTACTCACTGTCTTACATGCCTACTGCTTTTATTTTATCATTGTTATATCATACTATTGGACCTTAGTGAGTGTCAAGTCAACCTCTCGTCACTACTTCTTCGAGATTAGACGGGATACTCACTGGGTACATATTTATTTAATATGTATTCATGCTGCACTTCTGTACTTAACTATACAAGTTCTGAGGCTAGTGCACCTGGTTATCAGACCGGATCTAGATAGTGACCGTAGCGGATTTGACTTCACGGTGAGCTGCTTCCACTGGCGATCCCCAGCAGCACCATGGAGTTTCATTTACTTTTGTTTCCCGTCTATTCATGCAGACAGCGGGATTGTATATATTATTATCCTTTGTATATTCCGTTAGTATGCCCATGACACTCGTGACACTAGTTTATGGCACACACGTAGTGGTGGTTTTGGGATTTTGGGTTTGTACATATATGTGCTTGTATGTTTAGCTCGCGCTTCTTTATAACTATTGTATCTACCGCCGAGTTATTACCTTTTGATATCATGACTTAACTTGTTAAAATCGGTAAATGGGTGAATAATTTAATCCAGTTAAGAGAATGTGATGACCCAAAAGGTCATCCTAAGTAATTCCAGCTAAATCTGTGTTCTGAGGCCTCAAAAGCCTCCGTTAATCTCACCTCGATATGCGTGCACAGCCCGGGCAGGTAGCCGGGAAACTTCCATGTGAAAGTTTGATAAAAATGGGATTTTTGAATTAAATAATTGAATAAAGTTGACTTTGGTCAACATTTTTGGTAAACGGATCCGGACTATGGGACTTGGGCGTATGCCCGCAATCGAATTCCGAGGTCCCAAGCCCGAGAAATGAATTTTTAAAGAAAATTGTTTTCTGAAAATAATAAAGGCTTTTGAAAAAGAATAATTATTTGAAAACCGTGTTACCGGGCCTGTATTGCGGTTCCGGAGCTCGGAACAGGTTTGTCATATGTTATTTGTCCTATCTATGGAATTTGGTGTAAAACGGGCTTGATTTGGTTGGTTTCGGATCCAAATGAGGAAAAATGGAGTTAATGAACTTGTGGGGTTTCTAAAGAATTTGAAATTTGGCTTGAGAGGTGAGTTTATGTTCCCGAGGTTCGAATGAAATTCCGAGACCGGGAATAGTTTCGTTGTGTCATTCATAACTTATCTGCAAAATTTGAAGTCATTCCGAGTAGTGTAGGCCGGTTCGGCGCGTTGAGGTAAATTCTAGAATTTCAAAGTTCTTTAGTTTGATCAATTTGGTTTTGGAGTTTAATTCATTGTTTTTGATGTATTTTGGTGGTTGAATTATTTGCACAAGTCCGTAGGATGTTTATGAGGTTGTGTGTATAATTGGTTTTGAGCCCCGAGGGTTCGGGTGAGTTTCGGGTAGGCATCAGAGTGCAAAAAGTAGGAAAAATCTAGTGTTCCTCCAGTTTTCTGGTGTCTAATACCTCCTTCAGTGCGATCGCAGATTCCTCCCTACGATCGCATAGCATTGGCATGTGATGGGGTCTGATGCACTATGCGATCGCACTCGCTTCTCCGCGATCACATAGTGTAATAGGTAGGAAGGGGGGGGGTTAGTTGTTCAGTGCGAACGCACCTCATACGGCGCGATCGCGGAGGGTCCAGGGTTAATACTGTGCGAACGCAGGTGGGGTGCTGCGAACGCACAGAGGTTAGCATAGGGCCTGGGGCTGGGTAGAATTGCCCTGTGCGATCGCACAAGGGCCTCTGCGATCGCAGAGCTTAAGCAACTTACCTCTATGAGATCGCACCTCATGTTCCGCGATCGCATAGCATTAAAAACGCCCAGTTATATTTTTAACCCCAAAACAGAACCTTATACGGGATTCTTCCCATTTTCCACTTCTCTTTTCTTCCCCAAGCCTCCATAACCGAGAATCAAGCTCCCCAACCTCCATAACTCCATAGGTAAGTGCTCTTGACCTCGTTTCCTCTTAATTTCTTCAACTAATCACTAGATTCTAGGCCTAAAAACATGGAATCAAAGTAGGAATTAGGGATTTTAGGTAGAGTTGGGTTTTTGAGAATTTTGGGTGATTCAACCTCAATTTGGGGTCGAATCTTAAAACAAATCATATATTCTAACTCGTGGGGTTATGGGTGATCGGGTTTAATTCCGAGCCTCGTGTTTGGACCAAGCGAGCCCGGGGTCAAATTTCGGAATCTTAGGAAGAATGCTTTGAAATAAATAATTAGGCTATGGGTTTGATTTATTGAGCCATTATTGATATACTTGGGTTGATTATGTCTAGATAATACCGTTCCGGAGTCGGATTCTAAAGGAAAGGCTGTGATCGAGGCTTGACTTGCAATTTTTGGAGCCGAGGTAAGTGTTTGGCTTAACCTCAGCTTGAGGGATTAGGTATAGAGTCTTATTTGCTATGTGCAACTCATGTCCAACGTATAGGCGTGGTGACGAGTGCCTATGCGTTGCGGTCAAGTATGCCCGTGAGTCAATTGTGATGAAATTTGCTATGTTCTTAATATTCCCCGCACTATGAGTAAATTATGAATTAAAAGTGATACTTGATGTTGTTTCATGACGTGGAGAGTTATTGAGTTATTTGTTCCAGTTGAGGCTTACACTGTTGAAATTGTATTACTGATGCGAGGTTGGTTATAGCTGAGACCCTTGTCGGGCATTTGTTGATGTTGTAAATGATGATTTCTCCTTGCCGGAACAATAGAATTGTATTGAATATTTCCATGCACTTGAGGCTTCGTGTTGTTAACTTTCATATTATTGTTGCCTTGTGATTTCATTATTCGTCGCACGAGGGGACATGCCGTGTTTACTGAGTGTTATTATATTATACATGCACGATGGGACATTTCGTGCCGAGTGTTATTATATATGCACGAGGGGACATTCCGTGCCAAGTGTTATATTATATGCACGAGGGGACATTCCGTGCCGAGTGATTGTGAGGTTATGCACGAGGGGACATTCTGTGCCCAGCGACTGTGAGGTTATGCACGAGGGGACATGCCGTGCCTTTCGTGTTCATTATATGTTTGAGAAGCTATATTTTTGCCTTGTCTTTACGTTTCATTTATCACCTTGTACTGCTGTGCTAGCATACTGTTACCCTATCTCCCCAGCATGTTCTCCCCGTATCTGTCTTACTTGCTTATTTCTGTTGCCATTTTTCCTGCTATTATATAAAATTGCACAGGTACATATGTTGTGTTGGTCCTAGCCTCGTCACTACTTCGCCGAGGTTAGGCTCGACACTTACTCAGTACATGGGGTCGGTTGTACTGATGCTACACCTGCACTTCTTTATGTTGTGCAGACTACGCAGTCGGACCCGGAGATCACTGACGATCGGAGTATCTCATTCAGTCACGCAGGAGACTCGAGGTAGACCCGCAGACGTTCGTGAGCCTTGACGTCACCTTCTACTTTCCACTTTCAGCTCTGTCTTACTTTGTATTTCAAAGACAGTTTTATGTACTTATTTCAGACCTTTTGTTTGTAGTAGTCACTTAGATAGTCCGTGAGTATGTGACACCAGTTCTGGGATTTGTTTATGGGTTTTATTTTCGAAAAGTACTATGTTATAATTTGGTTATTTTGTTAAGTTTCATATGGGGGCCATCGAAGGCTTAGTTATCTTGTTCGTATTTGTTGTTAATAAGTTTTATTAGTTCAAACGTTGGCTTGTCTAGCGGGTTCAACGTTAGGCGCAGTCATGGCCCGAAGGTGGGATTTTCGAGTCGTGACAGAGAAACACTTAGTGGAATTTACGTTGGCTTGCCTAACTCCGTCGTTAGGCGCCATCACGACCCGGATTAGGATTCTGGGTCGTGACAGAAATCTTGTATCACCTAGAACAACATGTTTGTAGGTTTAATAACTTCAACACTGTTTAAAATAACTTGTAATTGTTATCATGCATAGTCTCATGCCTAGGCAAGCCTTAGGTAATTAATCTCAGTATAAAACTGAAAATTGCATTTGATTATGTTTACTGCTAAGTTTTACAGGTATTAAAATAGTAGGCAAACTATTAGGACCCTACCGCTGAGTTTTAAACAAGCATTGCCTATTCTGTGTATTAAGGTTCACCTAGGCATCCTGTCCTAAGATTTCCTTAAAACCTGCTTGTATTTGTGTTTTGAGACGTGTTGTTTATGTGCATTACATGTGGAGGTAAACATGAGCCTCTTGACTGTTTCTTTCATTTATCTGCTGTCCTACTTGTTATTTGCATGTCGCCTAGATTTTTCCCTTTTGAAACCTTAGGGGTTTGTCTAGAACTTCCCAGATTTAGAGGTCCTAAACTCCTCCGAGACCACAAGGAAGGGACGGGTAACAACACGCTTAGAGCTCTTACATCAAAAATTCGCTTAATAACTGCTAAGGGGTGGGATAATGGGTAGATAAGGATATGATGACTGTGCGCTAATGCAACGTGCAGTCCCTCATTGAGGAGTGATTACCGGGCATTGCATAGGTGTGATCCTATAGGATAAACAACTTAAGACCTCCCTTATCATTTTACATATGTGTGCTTAGACTATGAATCTATTAAAACCTTTATTCACATATGTGTGCTTAGACTGCTAATCTGTCAAGCCCTTGTTCGTTTTCATATGTGTGCTTAGACTGTTTATTTGCTACTTGAATAATTCACAAAGTAAGTTTGGTCGGGACCCACAGTTGTGGACTTCGAGGGGTGCCTAACACCTTCCCCTCAAAGTATGTTCAAACCCTTACCCAATCTCTGGTTACACAATTAGTGTTATAAGTGACCCGTAGTAGGTGCCCTGACGCACCTTAATTCGTTAGGTGGCGACTCTTCAAACTCCTTATATCCCTTTTCCCAAAAGAAAACGAGTTGTCCCAATAATTTCAAAAAACTTGACCGATCCGAAAGGAGAGGGAAAGGGAGGGGGGGGGGGGGGGGGGGGGGGGGGGGGGGGGGGGGGGGGGGGGGCGACAATAGGTAATGACAACAATTAGGAAAAGGAATTTAACTTCGACTAACTAGAATTGTGGAGGCTTAAATATGGATATAACGAATAAGAGAGGAACACATGATCTTTATAAATTAACAAGTAGAAGCATGAATGACTAACATGGTAGAAAGACTGTATTAAGTGCAACAACATAGATACGACAAATATGCAATTATGACAACAGGAAGCATGCATGGTATTTGAAAGTTTAGCAAGTAGAATGCATGAGCGACACAATAACAAGTAAGAAAGAGAACAAGAACAGGGCATTAATGACAAGTCACATAAGAATCATAAATACGACAATAACAACTCAATGTAACGTCATGAACATATACACCAGGAAAAGATATCACAATATAATGCATTTCCCTCGTCCTCACCGGCACAGAAACACCCATCGTGCCATCAACTCATGATAATCTAAACCATGATAATATAAATAAAATGGCACGGCATCTACTTCGTGCTTTACACTCACATAACAGGGCACAACATCACCATTCGTGCTTTTACTCTCAATAACATGGCACGACATCATCGTTCGTGCTTTTACTCTCAAATAATATGGCATCACCCGTTGTGCATTTACTCTCAATGATATAGCACGGAATCACCCTTCGTGCTTTATACTCTCCCTCACATGATAATGTATATACAATGGCACGACATCACCCTTCGTTCTTTACACTCGTCTTTACCAAGCATATGTATATCGATGACAA
Source organism: Nicotiana undulata (assembly GCA_005239495.1). Lineage (NCBI taxonomy): Eukaryota > Viridiplantae > Streptophyta > Magnoliopsida > Solanales > Solanaceae > Nicotiana > Nicotiana undulata. The sequence goes on from ML243601.1 coordinate 7,509, forward strand.
ACAAGGTAGGAAACATAAATAACGTCAAGGAGAGTGTTCAAATAAATCTTCCAAATGAATCCCAATTACAACTTTCCAAGCCAACAATAGTTCAATAAACCTGTAAGAACCTTATTATTCATGTATTTCAACAAATTTCACGAATGATCTACGACACAATTATAGAATCTATTATCTCAAGATTATCGGCCGTAGCAATGTATTAATGATTACGCATAGTGATGAACGAATTGGACACATCAATGTACTCTCGGAATTACATCAAATTTGATCAAGTTATAATAAGCTAAGCCTTAGTTTCTAAAATTTAATACTATGTTCTTAGTATCTAGGATACAAGTAAGGCATAAAGCAAGAAGGTCATGTGATTCTACAAGACACAATTTATAACATAATTTATCCCCGAGCATGGTTAACCCTGGCACATGCATATATGCTCGTCACCTCATATATGTATCACCCCCGCATGTAGCAAACAATGTCAAATAGTAGGAAAATTCCCTCAACAAAGTTAGAAAGACACTTACCTCGCTCCAAAGATCAACACAAAGCCCAACCACAACTTTTCCTTTCGAACAAGTCTCCGAACCAATAGAATCTAGAAATTTACCTAACTAACGATTCACATTAAGCCTTACGAACTACCCACAATTGCAAAAGGTTCAATTTAGGTCATTATTGAAAAAGTCAACTCCTGGGCCCGCCTAGTCCAAACCCAAAATTCAGACCAAAACCCGAGTACCCATTCACCCCGGAGCCCAGTTATGTAATTTGTTTTGAAATCCGACCTTAATTTGAGGTCTTAATCCCAGTTTTACAAAAATCTCTAATTCTACCAAAACCCCCAATTTCCACTATGAAAACACTAGATTTTAGGTTGAAAACTTATGAAATGTAATGAAAGATTGAAAGAAAATATGTTAGAATCACTTACCAATGAATTGGGGAAGAAGAGTTCTTTGGAAAATTGCCTCTAGCGTTTTCTAGTTTTGAAAATTTGAAGATTGAACAAGAATCCCGTTTTCCCCTTCTTTTACCCAGCTGCAGTTATCGCAATTGCGATGATTGCAATTGCGATCAATTCCTGGAAAATGTGAATAATTTCTGAGCCTGCTAACTGCACAAATGTGGCGCATATGTCGCCAATGTTAGCCAAGGTCCTTCGCAAAAGCGAACTTCTGACTCACAAATGCGAGTCTGCCTTGATCCGATTCCAGTCGCAAATGCGAAAATATTCCCTTAAATGCGAACCCTGTTCCCATCGCATTTGCGGGCTTCTCTTTGCAAAAGTGAAGCTGACCCAGCCCGCTCCCTCTTCGCAAATGCAAGCTTGACTTCGCATTTGCGATCAAGTCCTCGCAAATGTGTAATCTGCGGACTTGATGCACCAGCTATTTTTTCTAAGTCTAAACCACTCCGTAGGCTACCAAAACTCACTCGAGCCCTCGAGGCTCTAAACTAAATATACACACAAGTCTAAAAACATTATACGAACTTGCTCGCGTGATCAAATTGCCAAGATAACACCTTAAACTACGAATTGAGCACCAAATCAAAAGAAATTTTCAAGAAAACTTTAAAACTTCTATTTCAACAATCGAACATCCGAATCATGTCAAACCAACTCCATTTCTCACCAAAATATGACAGAAAAGTCATAAATATAGCAATGAACCTATACCAGGTTTTAGAATAAAAATACGGACCCGGTATCAACAAATTCAAACATCGATCAAACCTTTAGATTCATTAAGCCTTTAAATTTTCAAATTTCAACAAAATGTGATAACTCGAGCTAGGGGCTTCCGAACTCGATTATGGGCACACACCCAAGTACCAAATCACGATACGGACCCATCGGGGCCATCAAAACATGGATCCGAGTTTGTTTGCTCAAACGCTGACCAAAGTCAACTCAAATGGGTTTTAAAGCAAAATTTTCATATTTTTATCAGTTTTTAACATAAAAGCTTTCCGAAAAACACCCGGACCGCGCACGCAAAAATCAAGGAGGGCTAAAATGAGGTATTTGAGGCTTTGAAACACAAAATCAGGCTCTAAAACATGAGATGACCTATCGGGTCATCACATAATACATCATGCGAGAATACTCGTGCCCTCAAACTACCGAGAAAAGTGCAAATGCTCAAAACGACCAGTCGGGTCGTTACAATAGAGTTTTCTGAAACATGCTAATATCTAGAGCATTTTACGAGAAAGTCTTTGAATCGAAGAACTAATATGCGACAAGCATAACTAGTATGTGCATCGCAAAATAAGAGGCTGCATAAATATTTAGTGTTTGTATTATACTAGTAAACTAGAATTTGTTGTAATCTTTTCCATTTTTGTTAGGGTTTCTAGAGTTATTTGTTAACTTGTATATATATTCTTAAATATCAATAGAAGAAGCACACTTTTCCTTCCTCTCCAAGCCTAATCTTTTTGTATTATCGCATGGCATTGAAGCAACAGTCTTAGACCATCATACTCAGTGCTAATGATTGAACAAATCCAATAAATATAATCTCTCTTTATGATATAACATCGAGTGAAATACCCGAAATATTGATAATGCAAGTAAAACTGAAAGGAGAACTATTATGAGTGGTCTTTTTCCCTGAGGAGCGCCTTGAGGGCGAGAAGGAAGTCTAGGTTTATAGACGGAACAATCAGGAGATGTAATGAGAAATCTGGATATTGAAGATTGGTGGACTATCAACTCGTTGTTGATGTCCTAGCTATGTAAAACAATCAAACCCACTCTGTGTTCGATCATATCACATATGGAAATAGCTGAATACTTGTGGGAAAGTATTAGAGAATGATTCTCTGTGGTTGATGATCCAAACTTACAACAATTGAAGGTTGAACTTGCTGAATATGAACATATGGGTATGATCATAGATAATTACTATGAAAAATTAACAAAGTTTTGGGAAGAACTTGCTAACTTCGAGAAGATTCTGACTTGCAAGTTTGGGAAATGTATGGTAGGAGGAACTGAAAAGCATGGTGAAGTGTTGACCCTTTCCATACAAGGCAATACTTCCTACAGAGCTCGTAATGAAGGAAGGGGAAATTGTTTCCACTAAGTGGGTATCTAGATTGATGGTGAGAATATGCATGTGGTGACGGGAAGACTGGTGGACGTGGTAGAGATTTGAATGTTCTTATAGGTTCCTAAGGTGCTTTTGGTCTTGGACGAATATGCGGGTTGAGTATCGGATGGTCTAGGAGTGTTTCCGCGCTTAATGTAGGAAGTTGTATTTTGAAGGTTTTGAAATTTGTTAAGTTTGACTTGGAGTGGATTCCAGTGTTATCGTAATTTGGGTGGTGTTTCGGGACCTTGGATTGGTTCATTTTATTGATTAGAACTTGTGTGTAAAGTTTTGTCGTGATCCGAATGTCTAAGTGTGATTTGGATGTGTTCGGCAAAGTTTGAAGGTTTGAAAGTTAAGAGAAAGGTTTTGATCGTCGATTCATGGTTTTGATGTTATTCGTGGTATTTCGAGCCTTTGGATAAGTGGATGAGGTATTAGGACTTGTTGGTGTGATTCGATGTGCTCCCGGGGACCTCGGGTGCAATTCAGGGTGGTTTTGGATCATTTCTCTATGTTTTGCAGCAGTAGGTTTCTAGTGGGTTTCTTGTGCATCGCGATTGCGGAAGCAGGGTCACGACTACGAAGGGTTAAGTGGACTAGTAGAGACTTTATTCTTTGTAATTGCAAAAGGGGTGTCGCGATCGTGGAGCTTGATCAGGTTGTTCTTTGCGTTCTCATGGTGATGGTTGCGAACGCGGTGGGTTAGTGGGGCTGGCCTGGTTGGGAAGGTTGTTCATCGCGATCGTGTGGCTTGGTCACGATCGCGTAAGGGATTTTCTGACGTGAAATGTTTTGACCTTCGCGTTCATGGAGCCGGTTCGCGTTCGCGAAGGCTTGGGTAGGTTGAGCTTTGCGATAACAAGAGGGACCTTGCATCCGCGAAGAAGGAATTTTGGGGCAAGGCTGGTTTGGGCTTCGTGATCGCGAGGGAACTTCCGAGATTGCAAAGAGGAAAGATCTGGGCAGAACATGGATTTAATATGAGACTTAGCTCATTTCTCTCATTTGTCACTTGGGTTGGTCAATTTTGGAAGCTCTTTGAGGGGAGATTTTCCTCATATATTACAAGGTAAGTGATTCCTACTCATTGTGAGTTAAATACATGAATTACATATGAATTTTAACATGAGAATTTATAGAAATTGTGGATTTTGGAAGAAAACCTACAAATGATATTTTTGGATTTTGACCACGATATTAGACATGGAATTGAAAATAAATTATATATTTGAGTTCGTGGTTCTATGAGTAATATTTATCATTGAAAATTTTCGAAATTCGAGCACGTGAGTCTGGGGGTTTACTTTTCGAGTGGAGTTGGAAATTGTTATAATTTACGAGTTTTTGAGTATATTTTTGATTGATTTGCACATTGTTTGGCTAGAAATGGCTCGAAACCATCCGAAACTCACCCGAGACCCTCAAGACCTCAACCAAAACATACCAACACATCCCATAACATCACACAAACTTAGTCGAGCCTTCGAATCACCAAAAACAACATAAAAACACTAAAATCACATCGAATTCAAGCCTATGAACTTTCAAATCTCTAAATTCCACCAACGATGCCGAAACTATCCAAAACACATCCGATTGACCTGAAAGTTTGCACACATATCCAAAATGACATTACGAACATGTTCCAACTTCCGGAATTCCATTCCGGCCCCGATAGCCTATTTTCCACTGCCAACCAGAAATCGCCAAAAACTAACTTTCGCTAATTCAAGCCTAATTCTGCAGCGGACATCACAAAAATATTCCAAACACACTCCTAAGTCCCAAATCACCTAACGAAGCTATCCGAGCCATAAAATCCGCATTCCGAGGTCGTTTACCAATAAGTCAACTCTCAGTTGACTTCTCCAACTTTAAGGCTATTTTAAAGACTAAGTGACTAATTTCTCATTATAACCATTCCGATTTCAAGCCTACCAACTCTAACGCATCAATAACAGTATAACCAACCTATGACAAGTCAATAACACTAATTATAATACAAATTCTACGGAACGACCGGCCGGGTCGTTACATTCTCCCCCACTTAAACACACGTTGGTCCTCGAACGTTCCTAGAGTTGTTCCAAACACCACCAAAATTGTTGTGTAACCTACCATGCACATATTCGGAGGTGATTCCATGTCACCTTACCCCATATAGGTCTAATAGCACAACACAATTGAAATTTCGAAGTCCGATCCTGACCCATAAACCTTAGAACTAAATTTCCACTTCGGAAATGATTTACAAGTTCTGATCCCACAACTATAAGCTGAAATAGTATGAACACGCTGTATAAAGCCATATCCGCAACACAAGATGAAATCACATAATATACCGCATGACTAAACACTCATAGCGATGACTCCTAATCCCAATCGCTGCTCATAACAATCCAACACCGGTAAATAACCTCTGATCAAACAAAGCCTTGCTTTAACACCTTCATATGGTGCCGATGACGAAAGAAACACGTAGAAACCAGCAACCATTCGCCCGATCAGCATCAATACCATCCAAAGCCATAACTTGTGCAACTCGTGCACTCAATAACAACATCCTAAGAGCTCAATTCATAAAATAGAGAAGACTCACACGAGAGGACTATCCTGTCATTACTCTTGCCATTACCACATCATGCTAAAAGCCTGATACACATCGTGAAACCATATCACACAATTCCTACACCAAGGATCATCCCTCTACTTAACTCTGCTACAAAGCGTGATCCCATCCAACCGCTGGACCACATGAAATACTCCAAGCCACCCTGCTCAAAATCCATAACCATGCGAAATTTGACATCAATTACTCAAAGTGCATTGCCATAACCACGGGGAAATCGGACGATACCATGCCACCCGAACCAGAAAGAACATAACCAATACGTCTCAATCCTGCAACACCCATACTGGCCTACTAATAACTCTAAGTCAACTCTGTTCACCCACAACATGTAGATAACTCTCCGAACGTTCATAACGACTGAATCATGACATATACTATCACCTGACTAGCTTTGCTCGCATGCTCGTAGTTCACAACTACAATGTTCATGAAAACTCCCAGTCTCAAAAATCCATGAGGCGCACCAATTACTATATCTGATCCCAATTCCACCACTCGAATATATAACATGTCTCTAATACTCGATCATTCCACGGGGATACTCCTATAATTCTTCTGTGCAACCAACAAACATGAATATCGACAGTCGATCCAACAAGAGAGTGCCGTAACACCAATGATGCACCCTTACTCAAACACATTGCCTTAAGCACATTGTCCTTTATGAATATATACTCTCATCCAGCCACCCAATAGTGGTATCCTTTACATAATCATCTGAAACTGCCAGTTCTGACCTTTCTTCCAGAACTGAACCATGACCTCACATATGCCACTCTTCACTATACACAAAATACCGCATACGCCATGCAATCCTATGATAAATATGAGAACTTCATGCTCCCTTCCTAGCCACAAACAACTACGTACCCAACTAGCCAAGAACTTTCCATTGATCCCATTTAGAAGCAAAATCACTATACATCACACGGCCCTCACGCCAGTAGAAATATACATCTCCAACCGTGGTAGAAATCATCAAGAACTCCTGAATCACATCTGTACAACACCAACCCGTCAGGACTGAACCCTTCTAACTCAACCAAGCTACGCATGCCACCAAGTTCCAAGATAATTGCTAAGAAAACACCTGTAACAACTCATTACCTTATAAACACCCAAAGAACTAACCATATCCCTTATCATGCCGATCCGACGTACTACAAAGTTGTCCTATTTATCCAAGTTCCTTCTAACTTACCTTCTAATTGATACTTTTTCTTGCCATAATATCGCAATTCTCAATCCCGGCTCACCGCACGAAACCCGAGCATAAAAATATACCGTCTAAGGCTCATAAGCAGTTGAATACTCCCTCAACTATCCCAAAATGCACCACATCAGAAATACTTACCCTGAAGAGACTTCCTGCAAATTTAAAGTCATTACCTTCACTTTCCTGATACTGATGGTTAGAATCCATGATAATGCAAATACACCACAAGCCTTGACACCTTTCCCGTAAACATCAGTTCTAGCCCTTCTCACACCTTGAAGATCCTTGATCGCTACATATAACCTTGAATCCGTCTGAACCATTCTCGAACGTCATTTACTCTACGCAATTTCAATTACACTAACCAAGTAAACAGAACAACCTGACCCCGCTTGCAATCCATATACTAGGAAAGTAGTCCACACCCTTGAACCAACAAGCACACTCATACATTGCACACTCTACACTTACCGGTACAACTCCATCATTCAATGAACTCCACTATCCGTAAAGTACATTACAACTTATATCGAAGAAATTTCCATCACTCGAGTCATTCCCAGACTCCACCTCTGTAGGTCATAAGTGATTCACCAACATACCTCGAACCGAAACCAATACAACACATAATCGTGTAATCAACTTATCATTAGCAGACTACCCCGCTTGGCTCAAAGCCAAGGATAAAGATAAACAATAACTTACGATGCCCACACATTATCACTGCCACCATATTGTGGTGAGGTTCAACTAAATCCTTCATATGCTCATATGACCCAGACCATCTAACCCTCAACTCGTATGTAATTCTCGCATCCACCATTGTAATGATCATGCCAACTCCCACAAGCTCGCTAAACTCAAATTAAAACATACATCATCTACTGGTAGAAAAGAACTTGATATAGATAAACATAAGGGTCACACACCTCAAGAAAACCCGCAGGAAATACCCATGTCTGCTTAACCTCAAAATGATATCTCCCTATACACTTATGAAAATCGTGGCTATCGCGCAATCATTATACCTTCCTACATTAGAACACAACCACTTCATGCCCCCAAGACATCCCATTTAGCGATATAAGAACCTGAAGTTAATGGCAATACTAACACTAGGGATGTGGTCAAGGAATCTTGAGCTTCTGGAAGCGCTACTCACACTCGTCTGACCACATGGATACCTTCACTGGACACAACGTGTCCCAAGAATGCTACTGAACTGAGCCAAAAATTCACACTTGGAGAACTTCGCACAAAGCTTCTCCTTCCTATATCCTTGTGGTACCATCGTCAAATGCCGAGTATGCTATCCCTGGCAACGTGAGTATGATAGGATGCCATCAATAAATACAATAACAAAGGAGTGAAATCACTGCCTGAATACACCGCTAATCAAATACATGAATGCTACTTGAGCATTGTCAGCTCAAAAGACATCACAGGAACTCAGAATATAACAGGAAAACCCACTTCACTCCAAAACTAAACTACACGAGAGGTCCTTCAATACTCATAACTCGAAGACATATTCTAACTCAATACAGAAGTCAAATAATCAATGGTTCTTGCTACATCTCCCGCTAATCCAATTTGGTCACAATCAAACAACCTGAATACATCTAACTTATCAGATCACACTCACCATGTAGTCATCTAGTTACAAAGTTCCATCAATAAGGACGCAACGGACATATAAGTCCCCCAACACATGTGCTCACCCAATTGAAATCTCAATACTCAATCCACAGACAAAATTCGGCCTCAAGTCCTTCCGATTGGCCCATTATTAACATGTAAAAAAAATCACAACTCACCCATAGAAGTCACAAGCCACTGACGCACAACTGATACCAAGCGCTCGCGTGCGCATTCGAATACATGAAAGGAATTCAAAGACTTACGCTTCTGGCTGGAAAAAAAAGGATTCGTACGACAGGAATTCAAGAATGTGGGATGTTTCCTAAGGGTTATGCAACCTCTCGAAGATAAGTACAGACGTCTCTGTACCGATCCGCAAGACTCTACTAAACCTGCTCATGACCGTTGAGTCCTATGTAACCTAGAGCTCTGATACCAACTTGTCACGACCCCAAATCCTAGCAGGCCGTGATGGCGCCTATCGTGGAACTAGGCTAGCCAACCATCACACAACTACCCATTCGTTCTAATATAATACTTCATGATTCTATGATAAATAGCAACATAGCAAAATAATAATTTATTTAAATCTTAGCACCCCAATAATAGTCTAAACAAAACCTAAACAAAACCTCTCAAGACTGGAGTCAATAATCATGAGCATCTAAGAATAAATAAGTCTAACTCTGCTAAAACTATAATAATATATATCTCTGAATCAAATTCTAAAACTAAATGAGGAAGGGAAATGGAGAAGTTGTGGACGCTGGACAGCTACCTCGAAATCCCGTGAACCGCTGCTAACGAACAAGGCAGCTACTGCTCCAATTCGGTACCTGGATCTGTGCACAGAGGCACATAGAGTCTTTATGAGTACGCCAACTCAATAGTAATGAAAATAAATCGCAGTCTGAGAATTATAAAACACATAGTACAGATACACCAAATTCACAAAAGCCAGTAAAAACACCAAGTCACCAGATAGTATTCATCAAATACATGAGTTCAAAAATCAGTTTCCATAAATTCTTTAAAACCAGTGTAATATCAGTATATCTCAGTAAAATTCTCAGTAAAAACAAACCGGTTTGAAAACGAAGTAAATCATAGTTTTAAAACTCAGTAAAAATCTTCACAAAACTGCCCCTCGGGCCAAAATCATTTCTCGTAACAATATCTTTCAGTATTAGCCCATCAGGCAACCTCACAATCACTCAGCATAAGCCCCGCGGGCATCACTCATTAGGTACCTGCGCTCACTGGGGGTGTGTACAGACTTCGGAGGGGCTCCTACAGCCCAAGCGCTATAATAAGCCACAACATGGCATAAATCACACACAATATAGGCACGCATCCTCACTCATATCATTTCATCCTCACAATATAGGCCAACATCCTCACTCATATCATAACATCCTCACAATATAGGCCAGCAGCCTCACTCAGTACACTCTCAATTTTCCCTTCAGGCCATAAATATACCGGGTTCTCGACCCAAAACAGTGTTTCATTTTCAAGAATTAGTATCAAAATACTCTGAGTGTCAAAACAATTTCACAGGAAAAGACTGAGTGTAAAATCATAACTTATCAGTGAGGAAAATATAGTAAACACAACCCCCAAGGGGTAAACAAGTCGGCACTAGGCCCCAAACATGACTTACATCCCAAATCATATCAAGTATATATAGTACTATTGGAAATAGGCTTTAAAAAGCCGTTTCGCAACTCAATAGTCGCCTAAGTAAGGAATATATCTCCAAAGTTTCAACCTTTGCATCTCAAAACCCGTGAAAGGGTGCATAGTCCGGGGTCTCATACCCTCAGGACAGGATTTAAAGGCATTACTTACCTCAAACTAGCCCGAAACTACTTCGCAATGCGTTTGCCTTTCGAATCAACTTCCGGATGCTCCAAATCTACCAAGTTCAGATTTTTATCATCAAATAATGCTCAAGGAATAAATTCCAATTGAAAAATATAGAATTTAGCTCAAAATCCGAATTCGGTCAAAACACGACCTCCGAGACCGCGTCCTGAAACTCAGAAATTTTTCTACCAAAATGTTTTTCATTCTCTCACGAGTCCGTACATATAAAGAACACCAAAATCGGAGTTCGTTTGACCCCTCAAATCGACCCCTAAAGGTCTCATAATCTAAAGCCCTAAACCCACCTTTTTTCTACTGATTTTCATGAATTTAATACCGAGATTATGTTCTATAATCACCCATAAACGAGTTTTAATGATCAAAATACTTACCTCTATGAAGAACACTGATTTCCCTCTTCAAAAATCTCCTCAAGAGCTCTTTGTCCATACAAAATTGTGTAAAAAGAGTTTAGGTCGCGAAAGGGTTATTTTTATACTGCCCAGGCCTTACTCAGTGCGATCGCAGCCCCTCAGGTGCGATAGCACTGAACAGTTTTCACCTTCCCTATTTTACTCTCCGCGATCGCACCCCCTCAGGTACGATAGCACTGAACAATTTTCACCTGCCCTATTTTACTCTCCGCGATCGCACCCCTCAGGTGCGACAGCACTGAACAATTTTCACCTGCCCTATTTTACTCTCCGCGATCGCACCCCCTCAGGTGCGATTGCACTGAACAATTTTCACCTGCCCTATTTTACTCTCCGCGATCGCACCCCCTCAGGTGCGACAACACTAAACAATTTTCCAACAGCCTTCTCCAACTCTTCCAGATAGCCTCTAGTATAATGGTCATAACTTTTTGTACAAAACCCCCAAATTACAATTAGCTTAACGTTCGAAAAACTAGACATCAAGATCTACAACTTTCATTTTTGGATCATCTTCAAATTCTTTATAGATTGTGAGTTATAAGCTTCCAAAGTTGGGACAGTGCAGCAGAAAATTTACTTTGTGCGATCGAAGGAAGCCTTGTGCAATCGCACAACACAACTAGATTTTTCCAAACTTTTTCTGTGCTAACGCATCCAAATCAATGTTATCGCACTGTACACCCCTGAAGCCAAAAACCAGCAACTAGAAATGGCTCGAAACCATCCGAAACTCACCCGAGACCCTCAAGACCTCAACCAAAACATACCAACACATCCCATAACATCACATAAACTTAGTCGAGCCTCCGAATCACCAAAAACAACATAAAAACACTAAAATCACATCGAATTCAAGCCTATGAACTTTCAAATTTCTAAATTCCACCAATGATGCCGAAACTATCCAAAACACATCCGATTGACCTGAAAGTTTGCACACATATCCAAAATGACATTACGAACCTGTTCCAACTTCCGGAATTCCACCCCGATAGCCTATTTTCCACTGCCAACCGGAAATCGCCAAAAACTAACTTTCGCTAATTCAAGCCTAATTCTACAGCGGACATCACAAAAATATTCCAAACACACTCCCAAGTCCCAAATCACCTAACGAAGCTATCCGAGCAATAAAATCCGCATTCCGAGGTCGTTTACCAATAAGTCAACTCTCAGCTGACTTCTCCAACTTTAAGGCTATTTTAAAGACTAAGTGACTAATTTCTCATTATAACCATTCCGATTTCAAGCCTACCAACTCTAACACATCAATAACAGTATAACCAACCTATGACAAGTCAATAACAGTAATTATAATACAAATTTTACGGAACGACCGACCGGATCGTTACAACTTTAATAGCCAAAATTCCACGAATTTGATGCTCCCAATGCACCTTATAAGATACATACATACATCCTGCCATAATGTTGACGGTACCACCACAACGGGGGAGATGTGTAGAAATTCCTAACCAACTGCAGAGTTAACCAAACATCGAATCTCCTTTTTTTGACTAAAATCATCCTCATTACTAACCAAATACTAGCAATTGTCCTGTAATATACTTCACATAATCTTATTGCACCGATCCCTGATCCATACATCTCGTCTCACCCAGTATGAATTGCTTAGTCAATAAATCACCCCCATACATGACCATCAGTCTCACACGATGCCACAACGCGCCAATAGGCCACAAGTCGAACATGATGCATAAGAATATGACTCAGGAAGGGACTACTCAACTCACGTAACTAACATGGATTTCCTTAGAAAATAGGAAGAAATACACAAGAAAAATAAATACAGGAACCTCACTCAACATTACCCTGTTGCGGCGTGCAACCCGATCAAAATAACATACCCGTGGCGGTGTGCCACCCGATCCCATCATAAGATTTACATAAGGAAATATACACGGAGCTGAATTGCTCACTATTACCAATTACTGAATATCGGTCATAAGCACGCTAAGTGCATAATACCATTCTGGGGGACTGATAGAACCATATGCTACAAAACTCATGCACAACTGAGGTGCGATATATGATCTGAATCTCGAGGGACATCCTGCTCACATAACCCCCTCACTTCGCGGAATTTTAACACATACGAAGTTATCAAGCCGTTTCACAACTCACACGGCAAAATCATAATACTACATGAAATGAACGAAGATGGAACTCACCTGATATTCCAACACCCCTCCTTGAGGAGCGCTTTACTGAAATGAACACATCTGACCCACATGAAGCCCATAGTCCCTTTTAAATCCATTGCGCACTTCAAGCCAATTCCGCTCACACTGAACTAAGCTAATAGCTTGACCTAGGTCCATAATAACCCACTTCCTCGCATAACACGCAAGAACCACCATCACAGCCGGGACAACACCCCATAACCCACAACGGAAATGAACCGAACGCCTTCCAGGATTACATTTTCAAATAAGCACATTACACTTCCTTATACTTGGTCTAATTCTTCAACCAATCAGGTGACTACATGTCACACTTATACAATCTTCCGCGGTCATGCTCCCACGGCCTTCCACACAAGGTAACAAGTATGCATATCCGTACCACCGACCACACTTACACTGTAACACAATTCGAGAACCCATAACCAGGATACAAAGCCTCTTCAACCCAACACCGATCTCAGATGACACTGAAGACAACATCAGCTTATTCTAAACATTCACATCCCTTGCTCTTGCTCCTCCGAGTTCATGACACCCTTGTTAACAACGAACCGCAATACTATTCTTGCTTCCAGCTCCACACTGACTACTACATCCAACATACCGATATGGAATAGCATAGGAATTCCATCCTACTTCCTGAACCGCTAATAGGGTGAACACTTCATCACATAGAAACCTTTACTTACCTCAATTCATGAGAACCATAACAACACACGAGCGAATTCTCACAATCACAATGCATGCAAATCCTTAAGTAGTGGTCTGAACCACCATAAACCTTCCGGGATCTGCCTATACCTGATAGGCCATAACACTTGAATGCTTCCAATGAAATCCATTACGACGACCGACATGCCCCACACACATCTGCACAAACCATACACATACTCAACCACACCGAAGGAACTAATCACTGCCGTACATGTGCCATTTCAACCTTGGCTAACCAATCTATCTTCTTTTTATCATCTTTAATTGCCTTAGAGATACTAGTAAACCCATTCAAAACATATTAACTCAATCCTCACTCATCCCGAGTGGCCTTGATTCACGAGGCCATGCTGTCTCAACCAATCCGTCTACTCAAACTCTCTAACACCATTCACACATTTTGCCTCCTACCGAACAGCCACTAGAATCCCTCAAAGAAACTTGCCAACCCCCCACAACCGCTAACCTACTCACAGAAGATAACCCACCTGTGGAATTTACAACTGACACCTTCCAACGATGATGAAATTCTTACTCTATGCAACATCAATACCCCATCCTAAGCCTGTTCTCATTCACCAACCTTACCAGTTCGTCCGTTCTTCATGGACACCTACTAAATGTGCTACAATATCTTCTAACTCACCATTATGCTGCCGCTTTCCCACTTCAGTTAACTGCATTCCTTTAAGCACTACTTGACTTCCTTTTCTTACGCCTGGCCTTTTAGAAATTTAGCCGCCTCCTGACACTTCTCACATATCTTCCTTCATTGCATGCTTCTCAATTCAATATCACTCTCTATAGCTTAAACCAGCAGATCACCACGACTTCAAACTCTCCGAAGATCGTCTCTCTCGAGCTGCCTTCATTAGAGATAATTATTCAGTCCTGAACCACCACACACCATGATCTCTGACAACCGCTTCTTCAATACTACTTCTAAACGCTCTGACCCAATGCAACCGAAGAACTATAACACCGGCGAACTTAACACGCTATATTCGATCAAAATAGCGATACCACATCACAGAAGAAAACTCCCCCTCACTTGATAACACCAAGTCTAATTACTTTATCCCCCAGACTTGAACATTCACAGTCTGATTGCCCTTCCTTTGCCGGAACTAAAATACTGAAATCTCGAAATTACGCTCTGAGAATACCTCCCTTGAAGTCATTCATTGCCCCTGCATATGGGCAAGCATCCTACCATCACACCCACATCGCGCGATAACCAATCGTAAGCATCATAACAATCTAAGCATCACCTCAAATTTCTCAGAACACCGTTACTGAGCTGAACAACATAATATTCTTCTATAGGGAAACAACAATAGCCCCAACCAACTACACATGGAAAACCTCTGGCATCATATCTGTAGAACCATTTCAATTCCTCAAATTCCCGATTCATAGCAAGCGCTTCGCGACGTATAAGATTGAGTAGGAAGGAACATAGGCATAAGCCTCAAAGGAATCGAATCGCACGATGAGATATCAAGAAGGGATGTACTCCTAACAGCCCTGTAACCTCTCGAAGATAAGTACATACGTCTCTGAACCGATTTGCACGACTCTACTAGACTTGCTCATGACTCGTGAAACCTAAGGGAACCTAGAGCTCTGATACCACGTTGTCACGACCCAAAATATATAGGCCGTGATGGCGCCGGTCACCATTTTCAGGCAAGCCACCCCTCCATAAGTTAAAATACTTTCTTGTTTAACATTTTCAAAATCGTTGCCTTTTTTGCATTTCATAAACAAAATGAATTATTTTTTGTGAATTAAACACAACAGGAAATCAATTTAGTTTAACAAGATAAATCTCATCACATCCCCAGAACCCAGTGACACAAGTACATGAGCAGCTTCTAAGAACTTATACAATTATACAACGCTTGTCCGAGGAACAAATTGGACAACAACTATAAAGATAAAATGTAAATAAATAGAAGGGAGACTCTATCAGCTGCGGAACACCTCCGGATGAATGCAGCCCGAGTAAGTCTCCAAATCAATCATTGTACTATGAAGGTACATGTGCCACAAAATGCACAGCAAGTGTAGTATGAGTACATAAACATATATGTACCCAGTGAGTATCCCATCTAATCTCGAAGAAGTAGTGACGAGAGGTCGACTTGACACTCACTAAGGTCCAACAATATAAGTAGGACAAAATATGATGAAAGCGGTAGGCATGTGAAGGCAGTTAAACAACAGATATATATATGTAAGGCACTGAAATCCGAGTAATTACTGAAAATAAGTAAATAAGTAATTTCTTCTTCATTTCTTTCCTCAAATATAAGTCAAGCCCTTATCCATGAAACAATGTTATCACTTTACGTCCCTAAATCAATTTAACAATTTAAGTCATAAGTGGTATATCATATGTGTGTGTGTGTGTGTGTGTATATATATATATATATATATATATATGCCGAGGGTCATTCGGCACGAACCAACAATAAAATAAAATGTGCACTGCCGAGGATCGAACGGCCCGTCCCATAAGTGCATTCTTTCAAATTAATTATAAAGCTTCCCTCGATCGCGAATCATACCTGCAACTCGAGTGCTGACTCTTACATATACTGAATTATCATAAAGCTTCCCTCGATCGTGAATCATACTTGCGACTCGAGTAATGACTCTTATACATATACTGAATTATCATAAAGCTTCCCTCGATCGCGAATCATACCTGCGACTCGAGTGCTGACTCTTATATATACTAAATTATCATAAAGCTTCCCTCGATCGCGAATCATACCTGCGACTCGAGTGCTGACTCTTACATTTACTGAATTATCATAAAGCTTCTCTCGATCACGAATCATACCTGCGACTCGAATGCTGACTCTTATATATACTAAATTATCATAAAGCTTCCCTCGATCGCGAATCATACCTGCGACTCGAGTGCTGACTCTTATATATACTAAATTATCATAAAGCTTCCCTCGATCACGAATCATACCTGCGACTCGAGTGTAGACTCTTATATATACTGAATTATCATAAGCTCACTAAAAATTTTCGACATGGCACAATTCGTTTTTATATTACTTTCCGTAAAACAATTCCTTTCGTATTATTTAAATTCCATAAAACTCAGAGAAACATAACTACGTATAGAAGGATTTAATAACATATAGTTCATCACAAGAAGAACATAAGGCATGATGTGGGGCCTAACTACCCGGACATAACAACAATAGCCTCTACGTACGGACTCTCGTCACTTGGTACGTACGTAACCCCCACAAACAATTACACAAAGTATATAGAACACCTATGGGGGAAATTCCCACTTACAAGGTTAGAAAGGAGACTCACCTCGTGTCGAACCTACTTCCCGGGTCAAGAACGCGCCCGAAACTTCAAACTCATCTCCCAAGGACTCGAAACTAGCCACAAGTTACTTAATTATATCAATAAATTCTAAATGAATCAATTCTAATGAATGGAAGTGAGTTTTCTAAAGTCTTTCCCCAAAAGTCAAAAATCGAACATGTAAGGACCAGACCGGTTGTTTTATGTTATCGGACCTCGTTCCCCTGTCTAAGTCTTTCCGTAGTGGCTTCCTGTGATTTGTAACTTGCGGGGACTGGTGGTTCAGGATTTGGAAGTGTTTTGAGCAATATAGGAACACTTGGTTACTTAAGGTTGGCCTATTTGGCGAAGTTTGACTTTGGTCAACATTTTTAGCAAATGACCTCGGAATCGAGTTCCGGCAGTGTCAATAGCTTTGTATGATGATTTCGGACTTAAGCGTATGTTCAGAATGGGTTTTTGATAACCCGGGAGCGTTTCGGCGCCCGATATAGAAATAAGGATTTCCTTAAATTTGAAATTTGGCGTGGAATGTGATTTCATGATATCGAGGTCCGAATGAAATTTCGAGACCAGGAATAGTTCCGTTATGTCATTTATGACTTGTCTGCAAAATTTGAAGTCATTCCGAGTAGTATAGGCCAGTTCGGCGCATTGAAATGAATTCTAGAACTCTAAGTTCAAAGTGTTGATTCAATTTAGTTTTGGGGTCAAATTTTGAGTTTCATTGTTGTTTTTCGCGTTCTGAAAGTTCGAGCGAGTCCGTATCATGAATATAGACTTGCCAGTGTCTTTGGACAGGGTCCCGAGGGGCTCGGGTGAGTTTTGGACTCCGGGAGCTAAGTTAAAAAAACCAGATTTTTGCTGTCTGGTTTCCTTCTTTGTGATCACGGAAGGTAGACCGCGTTCGCGGATAAGGAATTGGGTTGGGCTGCTGAATGCTCTTCGCGTTCACAGGAATCTCTCCGCGATCGCAGAAGGTCGGGTCCCTGACCTTCGCGATCGCATCCCTGCCTTCGTGATTGCGATGGTCTGGATCCCTGGCCTTCGCGATCGTAGTCCCTTTCTCGCGTTCGCATAGAGTTAGGTCGGGACTAGGCCCGTTTACTCTTCGAGATCGCAGGAGCTCCTCCGCGTTCGCAGAGGTCTGGCCAGTTGGCCTTCGTGATCGCGGGCCCCTTTTCGCGTTCGCATAGAAGGGCCTCAGGCCCTGGGCCATTTGGTCTTCGCGATCGCGAGCCCCTGGTCGCGATCGCGGTGAAGGGGAAATCTGGGCAGTTAATTTATATACGGGATTTAAGTCCCATTCCCCATTCCCATCTTCCTCCTTGAGTTATTTGAGAGCTTCCAAGAGGACCATCCAGTCTACTACTTGAGGTAAGTAAATTCCTTATTAACACTAGTTTCAAGAATTAATTCCTGGATAAATGCTCTACTAAATTATCAAAAATCATGAATTTGGGTAGAAAAATTAGGGCTTTTGAGGAATTTGTGAATTGTCCGTTTAAAGCCATGAATTCAAGTAGAAACTACATAATTTTGATCCTTAGGCTATGTGTGAGCGATTCCTTCGAGAATTTTCGGAATTCGAGTGTGCGGGCTCGGGGTTGAAATTTAGAAATTCTTCAAGAATGTGAAATTTGTGATAAATGAGATAATCTCTTTTCTTTGAACATGAATTGATGTAATTATACTATATTTGGCTAGTTGCGAGCCGTCGAGAGTAGATTTCGGAGATTCGGGCGCATCCTTGATCTGAGGGGTGATTTCGTCACGAGTTGAGTCTCATTTCTAACCTTGTACGAGGGAATTGTCCCCCTAGGTGCTCTAAATTCTATGTGTACTTGTTTGGGGGCTACGTATGCACCAAGTGACGAGAGTCCGTACATAGCGGCTATTATTGTTATATCAGGGTAGTTAGGCCATAACATGTTCATTGTTCTTCCTTGTCATGATATATATATTTTATGTACTCCTGTTGTTTATAGAAATATTTCATCTAAAAGATTTCGTGATACTTGACTCGAAGTAATTGTATTTGTGTATCTATGGGATTGGGCCGTACGCCACGGCGGACTTGCGAGTGCTGGTACCTATATGGGATCGGGTCGTACCCCACGACGGGGTTTGAGAGTGATTATATCTATATGGTATCGGGCCGTACGCCACGGTGGAGTGAGATATACTTGTATACATATATGGGATCGGGTCGTACGCCATGGCGGGTTTGGAAGATACTCTATGGGAGCGGGCCGTACACCATGGCGGATCTAAGACTTGATTATTATTGGTCCCTTCCGTAGATCCTACCCTTGAAAGTGCATTGTTGCTTAGTTTCAATTGTTATTTAGATTTTTGCCCTGGATGCATATATTGCTGCTTATTTTCTTTACATGCCTATTGTTCTTCCTTATATCCTGTTGTATATATATTTATGATGTTATGAGACCATAGTGAGTGTCAAGTTGACTTCTCGTCACTACTTCTTTGAGATTAGACTGGATACTCACTGGGTACATATTTATTTATGTACTCATGCTGCACTTCTGTACTTAACTGTACAGGTACTGAGGTCGGTGCTTCTGGTTATTATACCGTAGATAGATCCTGAGCTAGTGGACTTGACTTCATGGTGAGCTGCTTCTTCTGGCGGTTTCCAGCAGTACCATGGAGTTTTCCTTTTGTGTTTTCCCGTCTATTTCATTCAGACAATGGGATTGTATATATTATCTTTTGGTTATTCTGTTAGCATGCCCGTGACACTCGTGACACTAGTTCCTGGCACACACGTAGTGTTTATTTTGGGTTTTGGGCTGTATATTCATATATATGCTTATCGTTTGGCCCACACATCGTTATAGCTTTATTTCTTATCACCGGATTATCATTTTTGGATATTATCTTTAAAACATGTAAACGTTGGAATACTTAATCAATTGGAAAGGGCAACACTTAGTGATTTTGTGTTGGCTTGCCTAACCCCGCAGTTGGGCGCCATCATGACCTGAGTTAGGATTTGGGTCGTGACAACGTGGTATCAGAGCTCTAGGTTCACGTAAG
Organism: Nicotiana undulata; assembly: GCA_005239495.1. Classification (NCBI taxonomy): domain Eukaryota; kingdom Viridiplantae; phylum Streptophyta; class Magnoliopsida; order Solanales; family Solanaceae; genus Nicotiana; species Nicotiana undulata. The sequence continues at coordinate 27,734 of ML243601.1, forward strand.
TCTCACGAGTCACGGGCAGACCCAGTAGAGTCTTGCGGATCGGTACGGAGACGTCTGTACTTATCTTCAGGAGGCTATATGGTGTTAAGAAACTTCTCTTCATTCATATCCTATCGTGCAATCAATGATGTAATCAAACTTGTTTTTCTATTCTCTCACAGATGGTGAGGATGCGTGCATCTAGCGTGCTTGATCCGGGAGAGGCCGCTACCTCCGCCACTCGAGGTCGTGCTAGAGGCAGGGGTAGGGAACCTGCCCGAGGTAGAGGACGAGGGCGTCCCAGAGTTATACTAGTCGCACCACCAGAGGACCCTATTCTGGAGGAGCAGGATGAGGTGCCTCCAGCGGTTCCTGCTCCAGCAGACTTTATGACGGCGCCAGGCTTCCAGGAAGTCATGGGCCGTATGATGAGATTCATGGACACTATGTCCCAGGCTGGTTTATTTCCAGCGGACCCTACTACTTCTCAGGAGGGAGGGGGAGTCCAGACCCCTACCGCTCAGGCCACAGGACAGGCAGCAGCAGCACGTCATACCCCGGGTACACCGCCGGTGGGTGGGGTTCAGCCTGTAGTAGCAGCACCAGAGCCCAGGCCAGTTGCAGAGGGTGACCAGTAGAAGATGTTGGATAGATGGACCCGACTTCGCCCTCCAGTCTTCGGGGGTGAGCGGGGTGAGGATGCCCAGGATTTCATCGATAGGTGCAGGGACAAGCTGCATAACATGAGGAACTTGGAGTCTCATGGGGTGGATTTCACCACATTTCAGCTAGAGGGCAGAGCACGCAGGTGGTGACAGTCATATATTCTTAGCAGGCCCGCAGATTCTCCTCCTGTCACCTGGGGTCAGTTCGCTCAACTATTTCTAGACAGATACATTCCACCTTCTGAGAGGGAGGAGCTACGGGGTCAGTTTGAGAGACTAGAGGAGGGGCAGATGTCCGTGACTGATTATGAGGCTAGATTTTCTGAGTTATCCCGCCATGCCCTTATGATATTGCCTACTGATGCCGAGAGGGTGCGGCGGTTTTTGGCAGGCTTGCATCCAGGTATTAGGGCCTTTATGGCCCAAGAGGCGGAGATGGGTACCCCCTACCAGCTTGTTGTCGAGATAGCTCGACGGATCGAGGGATATCAGTTGAGGAGCAGGGATCAGGGTCAGTAGGGTCAGCAGGACAAGAGGGCCAGGTTCTCAGGAGAGTTCAGGGATGTTTCAGCTAGGAGCAGGGGTCAGTTCGGGGCTGGTCAGCCCAACAGGCCTTTATATTCAGCACCCCCACTACCCCCACGAGGTGGTTCAGTGAGGCCTCAGTTCGGTGCCATGACAGAGCGTTCCTATCGTCCTCCAGCCATCCAGAGTGCACCCATCGGTTATTCCAGTCATCAAAGATCCTCTAGTTCCTATTTCAGTGCCTTACTAGAGGGTTCACACCGCTCTTCGGCTATTCAAGGTTTTTCCTCTTTAGGGCAGCGGGCTGTAGTGCCAGGAGGTTGTTTCGAGTGTGGGGAGCCGGGTCATACGTGGAGGTATTGTCCAAGGTATCGGGGCAAGGCAGTGCATCAGAGTTATCAGCCTAGGAGTTCAGCACCAGCAGTCCGGCCACCTCGAGGTGGAGGACAGGTCGGCAGGGGTCTTCCTAGAGGGGGAGGCCAGTCAGGAGGAGGTCAGTTAGCTCTTGTTCACTCTGGTGGAGTTCAGCCTTCAGATGCTCCAGCCAGGTTCTACGCTATTCCTGCCAGATCAGATGCAGTGTCCTCAGACGTCGTGATCACAGGTATTATCTCAGTATGTGGTAGAGAGGCTTCAGTGTTATCTGACCCAGGGTCCACCTATTCATATGTTTCATCACTATTTGCTCATTTTCTGGATGTTCCTCTGTGATGACCCAATAGGTTATTTTATGAATTAAGACTCCGTTCTTGGCTTATTAGCCATAAAAAGATTAATTTTAAATAAATCTATTTGCGTGCGCAGTCCGGGTGTGAAATCGGAAAGTTTTTATGTGAAAATATGAGAAATAGTGATTTTTAGAATTTAAATTTGATAAAAGTTGACTTTGGTCAACATTTTGAGTAAACGGACCCGGATTCGTGTTCTGACGATCCCGGGAAATCCGAAGTAAAATATGGGACTCGGGCGTATGCCCGAAAATGAATTCTGTGGTCCCAAGCCTTAGAAATCATTTTTTGAAAGAAATTGTTTAGCTGAAATATTTATGAAATAAAGAAAAGAATTAATGTTTGAAGTCATTGGTATCAGGCCCGTTTTTTGGTTTCAGAGGCCGATAAAGATTTGTTATGATATTTTGGCCTTGCCTGTGAAATTTGGTGGAATACGGAGTTCTTTTCGACGTGATTCGGACATCCGATTGAAAGGTTATGAACTACAAGTGTTCTTGAGGAAAATAATGAGTTTTGAGATTTAATTCATAGTTTTACATGTTATTTTCATGATTTAATCGCACGAGCATGTTCGTATGATGATTCTAGACTTGCGTGCATGTTTGATTTAGAGCTCCGAGGGCTCGGGTGAGTTTCAAATAGGTTTGGGTTGTGTTGCGCTCGTTCTTTCTTATGCTTCGACGTCGTTTCTTAAAGCATAAATAATATTATATTGAACAAATGAGCTCCGATTTATGTTTTGAATGAAGTACTAGATCCGTATCGTAATTACGGACCCGTAGCAAAAAGAATCATCGAATTTGGACATTGTATGAGGATTTTATGGTTATTTTACTAAGGTTGCCAGATTTTTCAGGTTAATGACGAAATTACCCCTGACAGCGTATTAAAAATTTGCACTAATTGCAAATATTAAAACATACATATCTCCTTCATTATAAGGTCAAATTGAGTGATTAAAAAGCCTAACTTGACTAGAATTTCACAAGGAATCCATTGGAAACATAAAAATTCGAGTTTAGGGATCGTGTGACACGAGAAACAAGGCAGAATAGCTGATAGAAAATATATTAAAAACGGGCAGACCTTTTTCATCTCCAATTTTTCGAGGTTCCAGCCCTAAAAACGAGTTTTCTTCAACAATATTCATCCCCAATTCATAGGTAATCNTGAGTTTAGACCAAGCGGGCCCAGGGTCGGGTTTTCACTTTTTTTTAATAGAAAACTTAGGAAAAATTATATATTTCAATAAAGTAAGTTCCTTTAGCATTAGTTAATGATATTACGTTAATTGTGATTAGATTCGAGCAAGTTAGAGGTGAATTCAAAAGTAAAAGCGATAATTGAGTAGTGAGTGGCCTGCAGAATTGAGGTAGGTGTTTGGTCTAACTTTGGCTTGAGGGAATAGGACTCCCCACTTGTTTGTTATGTGAAAAGCATGGGTATGGTGTATAGGTGAGGTGACGAGTACCTATGCACCACCCAAATTGTCTGTTGAACATGATCCCCTTCTCGTTCCTCACTTATTTGATTATGGTTTTACTTGTTATATGTTCGTTATTGTTTCCATGACTATTTGGCCAGATTAATTTGTTGTTAGATATTGTTGTGACTATTTTTGGAAAAATATTGATTGTTTGAATTGACTCCCCTGTGATATAAAACGGTTGAGGAGCTTGGCATTGTTTTACGAAATAAATATTGATATTCTTATGTTCCTGTTGGTTTCATGGTTGAGAGGATATTGATGAAGTTATGAGGAAAATGCAGTTTATTATTTATAATTATTGAGACAAAAATATTGTGAAAGGCTTGGCCTGAATTGTGAAATTTATGAATAAATTGATATGATATGTCTGGTTGGAGCGGGTTGCACGCCGCAACAAGGAGTGATAAGGGTGGACAGGTGGGATCGGGTTGCACGCCGCAACAGGAGTAATAAGGATGATATATTTACAAAGGAGCAATACGGGAGGACATGTGGGAGCGGGTTGCACGCCGCAACAAGGAGCGATAAGGGAGGACATTTATATTTTTTTTCGGATTTTCAAAAAGAAATAAAGTTTGAAAAGCTTAAATATTTATTTTACTATTCTTTATATTTTTTGGCACTATTTTTTTTATAAAGCTAAAGTTTGGAAATTTGGAAATTTATTTAAGGATTGATTATAGCTGAGATCTGAAAAAGGCAGCTGAGTTATGAAAATTTGTTGCAGCATTTATTTATTTATTTAGACTTCTCTACTGCTTTGTTATTTAATATTGTTATCGACTATATTGTTAAAGCCCAGCCTAAGCCTCGTCACTACTTCGCGGAGGTTAGGCTCGGCACTTACTCAGTACATGGGGTCGGTTGTAATGATACTACACTTTGTGCTCTTTTGCACAGATCTAGGTACTAGTCAGCATTAAGGGATTTCAAGACGACTACCTATTCATTTGGAGACACGAGGTACATCTGCCGGCGTTCGCAGA
>ML243605.1:929-52650 GCA_005239495.1 Nicotiana undulata
AGCCAAATAGGCTAGCCTTCAGGAACCAAGTGTTCCTGAACTGGCCAAAACACTTCCGAATCTCGAACTACCGGCCCACACAAGTCATAAGGCACGAGTAGTCGCTATGGAGGAGTCATTCACGGGAACGGAGTCCCAACGCACAAAACGACCGGCTGGGTCGTTACAATAACTGCTCTGTCGTAGTAGGCTCGCTCATAGGCACTCGGCCATACTAGGCTCTGTATCTCGACCAACTAGGCTCGCTCATAGGCTCTCGGCCATAGTAGGTTCGATATATAACTTACCATCTGATCAGAGGTTGCCCAATAGGGGCCTGCCCATCGATTATAGCCCGATGGTAATGAAAATAATTTTAATACTGTATATATAAACTCTCTACTCTCTTCACTGGAAGAAGAAAATACACAAATTGAATATGAAGTCTCGATAAGGAGAATATTGTAACTTACAAAATTAGAAAAATATACGTAACTTGCGAGACTAGCAAAATATATGTAAACTCCGAAATATGAATTGTACTTTATACCTCGTTATCAAACTTATGTAATGACGAGATCATGCCAAAACGAAAGAAGGGCTTAGCCTTAAACATACCTGGTCACAAACTTATTGGCTTTCCAATTGAAGAACCCGCATCAATGCATATATAGCTATTTCAAAGAGTAAGATAAATGCGCATTGCAAGTTTGCAATAAGTTAAGCATTCTTTCATACAGTAGGTTTATACCGTGTGTCTCTTTCAGGTAACCTTTTTCACACAATATTTTCAAGTGAACCTTCAACAATTACAACTTTTACCTTCATCATATGAAAACTTCTAATAGGTTAATAAAAGAAAGTTGATGATGGCAGCAAGGTTTGAATTTAGGAAGAAAGTAATAAAGGATTGGTTTGTGGCCTAATGAAGCCAAGATTTGAATTTAAGTCTTTGTTATTCAAAATATGACAAACTTCAACAAGTAAGAATTGCTAACGTTTTTGTATTCAAAATGTGAGAAACTTCGACAAGTGAAAATTGCTAACGTTCTGTAGTGTGTGTAAGGAATTGAAGGAATTTTGATTGTTGAAAGAGACGTATCTATCTTTGAGTTAAAAGGGATGTTGAATTGATTCCACCTTATCAATTCTTATTAAGAGTCATCACTGGCTGCCACGCGGGGGTGGGGTGGGGAAATTTTTAATCTTTATCCAACTTATTAGTTAAATAGGTAATGTTCCGTTACCCGGTAATTAATTAATTACCCGCATAATTAAGAATAATCTCAAATTACTTAAAATTTTACTTATTTTTAATACACTTTATACATCATACTATTATGGTCATATGGTACCTTGTATGGTACTAGTCCATAAATATCGAGTATTATCGCTTAACCCGTATTTTATCCCGAATCGGCCCCCTTCAACGAAACTCGATTTCTATAATTCGCGTACCCTTTATCCTTCATGTCAATTACTTTTCGCTTGTTATAAATAACATAATTCTTATAATCTCAAAATAATCTCATTTCCCGAACTTACGTTGATTAACTTACAACAAAACTTTAACGTACGAAAATGTGGGATCTGACATATCATTTTGGAGCTTCCATCAATTTACTTATGGCGTACTTTCACTTACGAAAAGATGGGGTGTAACATTATTCCCCTCTTTGGAACATTCGTCCTCGAATGTTGACTGATGCACTTATCGTATTCATAACTTATATCTTATGAATAGTTTAGTGCTCTCCTTGCCATCTAGGCAATTGTTCTGTGAATATTTCCAAAGGCCAGAGAATTTCCCCCTTTAGGCCTCTTTCTCACACCATGTATTATAGTCGGAATCCTTTCAATCTCGTAATTGTTGCTACCTTCGATCATGCAGCCTCTACGACTTTGACCTTGTAAATGCGCTTATGCAACTCTTCTCTTCTCTTTTTTTCTGTAGTTTTTATTAGCCAATCTCTAGGCCTTAATTTGTAATCATATACAGAACTTGAAAAGTTTCCTCTCTAGGCATCTATGAGTATATTGAAGTTCTTTGATCGGTACTTTGTTGAACTCATCAATATTGCTATATCATATCTCATAGGTCCGTTTATCCATCCGTATGAATTTACTGCAATAACTTACTTTGATTTATCGATGCTAAGGTCTGCTACCAAATTCCATCTTACTCTCGTCGCTTATCCCATATGTATAAATCTAAGTCTTTTAATGCTTCCTCATTACTGCTCGTCTTAAGAATGACGGCCTAATCTCATCTCATACTTTCTGACTTTTGTCCATCTATTGTTGATTCACCTCACTATTGATCTACAATATACCACTGATAACTTGAAACTTCTTATGTAATTCCTTTCCACTAGGGGATTACGTTGCATCGAGGAATATTCGAATTTATTTTCCTGATCCACTTAGCGACGATACTATACTGTAGTAACCGTATTTTATAGTATCCCAATGTGATTCACTTACATGGGCATTTTAATCCCGTACAATTCATGAAATCCTCTTCAAGTCATTACTCAATCGAAGTCCCAAATGCCGTCCTTTATTTATCACAATCACACCCTCATTCCACTACCAGGGCAACATTCCATTTCTTCTAGATGTTATTAGTCTTAGACTACTTTGAGTTCGTTTAGGCTATGTTGAACTTTCTATATCTTAGAGGAACCATTGGCTCCTTTATTTTCACGGGCTTAATCCCTAGGACTTATCCATTTTTGTCACCTTCTATCCTTACTCTTGTCTTTCTAAAACCCTATCGTTCTATCATATTTTAGCTTGCGATCAATTCCCATGCATTTTCTGGAACACCTGGGGAGATACTGCATTGTCTCTAACTCTTCTTGTACTCTCTAATTAGACCTTCCAGTACTTAGAAAACATAGGCAGGGAAGTATTCCACTAACGACGCTGCTATCATTCTTGGCTACTGAATCCCAGCGCTTCTAGTCCTTTACCTGAAGTATGGACTATCACGACCTTCATTTGAGTATCTCGTATGTTGTTCACCTTTACCTTACTACTTTAAAGTTTCGCATCACATCTTCTATCTCCTTCATGACCTTTCTTCCATATAGGTAGAATTCACATCCACAACTTGAACTTCTATTATAATACTTGCACCTTTTTACATGATTCGTCGAGAGCGTTATACTGACTTCTTATGAGGCTGGTATTCTCCTATGTCCATAATATTCTGGGTTCAATAATCAAACTCCTGATTTCCTTAGTTTATGCCACTCATTAGTTTCCTCTTCCCTCTGATCAACCTTTATGCAGGCTTAAGCTATCTTCCGATCTGCGGCTCATGGTGTTAGTTATTACTTTTAGCCTTCCATGGCGCTACAGAATATACATGATACAATCCGTTAATAATTTAATCTTTCTCCTAAGTCCTGGTCTCAATCATTTGTTTTAACGTATACCAAAATCTTCTACGGATGTATATGCGCATCTGTAAAACTCCGAACCCTTAAGTGCGTTCATAATGTAACCAACTCTGGATCATTGATCGGATAATTTTTTTCGTTCCATATTAGCTTTCTTTCAACATATGCTATTATATTTCCTAGTCTTTCTGCCCTCTTGTTGCGTCCATACTTATCTTATCTTAGTGCCCACACATGTCAGAGTTTTCGTGCAACTCATATGACCTCGAATATTATTTTTAATTTTTCTTCCCGTTCATTAGCCACGGTATGTGTCACTCTTCTTTGGACTGCTTACAATGTTTTTGTGAGACTGCTGTTACATGACCATTTCCTCTTTAGATCGTTGTGCTTAGGTTGAAGACTTCTTCCTTATTTCCTCAGCTAGTCTTTCATTGTCGTACTTAGGGAAGACCTCCTGACTCTTGTAAAGCTGCTAGTTTATTACATCACGTACCCGATGGAATTCTTGATGTTCGTACTCACCTATAATTATTCGTAGCTCTTACCTCCACGCCCTTGTGCTTGAAGTGTTGCTTCTGAACTGATATTTTGACTAACTTCCTAGAGGCACTCTATTTTATTCTAACATTCATATGGTAACTTTAACTACCCCAACTCCTATTTGAATATATCTCAAGTATTATGATGACATTACTGCAGGGGTGAATTCTCTCTGTTAAGGTTCACCATATTTATCTTGCATGGTATGCTGATTTGTCTGTAATCTCTTGTCTAGTCATGAATTGGCTCTTCCTGAATCAACTACTAACTACTCGTCGGCCCATTATCATATCCATATTCCGCGTAATCTCTCTTGGGTTATTTCCGTTGTCTGACTTACCTCTTGCACTGGCTCCTTATTTATCAGTAACCTTCCAGGCAGGAACCCTTACTTCCTTTTTCTGACGTTGTTCTTATATAATGTTCTGGAATCATAGCATATTTGTAACATTTGAATAAGTGCAACCTCATCCCTTTCTCATTATTATCACATCCTTCCTTTATAGTTCCATAGTTACTAGATCCACTTAATTCTAACTTGCTGCCACATCATTCCATATTCCCCCATTTTAGAGAGTACTAAGGGTTGGAGCTACGATGACCTATTTACGGATGTTTTTCCTCTTCATCTTTGGGGTCCTTTCACATCATCAATGACCCTTATTCTCCTTACGCTAATTCTTCCGTACCGAGGATAACAAAGTTCCTCACTTAGTGTAACTGGCATATACATCCCCTTAAATACTCAAATTGAATATGATGTCTCGATAAGGAGAATATTGTAACTTACAAATTTAGGAAAATATACGTAACTTGCGAGACTAGCAAAATATATGTAAACTCCGAAATATGAATTGTACTTTATACCTCGTTATCAAACTTATGTAATGACGAGATCATACCAAAACAAAAAAAGGGCTTAGTCTTAAACATACCTGGCCACAAACTTATTGGCTTTCCAATTGAAGAACCCGCATCAATGCATATATAGCTATTTCAAAGAGTAACATAAATGCGCATTGCAAGTTTGCAAACAGTTAAGCATTCTTTCATGCAGTAGGTTTATACCGTGTGTCTCTTTCAGGTAACCTTTTTCACACAATTTTTGCAAGTGAACCTTCAGCAATTATAGCTTTTACCTTCATCATATGAAAACTTCTAATAGGTTAATAAAAGAAAGTTGATGCTGGCAGCAGGGCTTGAATTTAGGAAGAAAGTAATAAAGGATTGGTTTGTGGCCCAATGAAGCCAAGATTTGAATTTAAGTCTTTGTTATTGAAAATATGACAAACTTCAACAAGTAAGAATTGCTAACGTTTTTGTATTCAAAATGTGAGAAACCTCAACAAGTGAAAATTGCTAACGTTCTACAGTGTGTGTAAGGAATTGGAGGAATTTTGATTGTTGAAAGAGACGTATCTATCTTCGAGTTAAAAGGCATGTTGAATTGATTGCCACCTTATCAATTGATATTAAGAGTCATCACTGGCTTCCACGTAGGGGTGGGGTGGGGAAATTTTTAATCTTTATCCAACTTATTAGTTAAATAGGTAATGTTCTGTTACCCGGTAGTTAATCAATTACCCGCATAATTAAGAATTATCTCAAATTACTTAAAATTTTACTTATTTTTAATACACTTTATACATCATACTATTATGGTCATATGGTACCTTGTATGGTACTAGTCCATAAATATCGAGTATTATCGCTCGACCCGTATTTTATCCCGAATCGGCCCCCTTCAACGAAACTTGATTTCTATAATTCGGGTACCCTTTATCCTTCATGTCAATTACTTATCGCTTGTTATAAATAACATAATTCTTATAATCTCAAAATAATCTCATTTCCCGAACTTACGTTGATTAACTTACAACGAAACTTTAACGTACGAAAATGTCGGATCTAACATATCATTTTGGAGCTTCCATCAATTTACTTATGGAGTACTTTCACTTACGAAAAGATGGGGTGTAACAAAAACCCTTTGAAGACAAATCTAGGACGAACCCTAATTTCAGAAAGAGTAAATAAAATTGAAGCAGTTAACTAAAACAAAAGATCTTCAAAGGAAAACACCTGATAAAACTCGAACCGTTTCAGATCTACAAAGATCTGAACGGATTCGAGTAGTTGTAAAACTAGGATTTTTTCAAAAACAGTAGAGATAAAAGAAACTATGTCAAAAACTATGGATTCGAACTAAAAACGAAAGAAAACCAATACTCACAAATGAGAAAGGCCACAGACAGGCCTATGGACAAATTTTGGGCAAGAACCAGGTTGAATCTCCATGAGATTTTCTCAAGGATCCATGTAATCAAACAGCCAGGGGTTGTAGGAGGCTGGAAATGGTCGGAGAATATTCAGAATCTCTATAGACAGGAGCTTTTTTCTGGTAACGGCGATTAGGGTTGGGGGTGGGGGGGTCGAGAGAGAATGGAGAGATTAGGGGAGACAATGACGGTGGAGTGAAAAGAAATGAAGGGGTTAGGAATTAAAAAAGCAAGTATTAACGTGGACCGTTGAACTTTTAGATCAACGGACACGATTGGAGAGGGGTTTATGGGTCGGGTAGGCAGATTGGGCTTAGGGGTGAACTGGGTTGGTGTATTAAGGGGTTAGGGCTGGTATATAGTGGGTTAGGTTCGAAAAATTAAATGAATTAAAAGGCTATTTGTTAAATACCTAATTAATTGATAAAATAATTTATAAAAATAATTAACATATTATAAAAAATGATTTTCATGCCTAAAAATATTTTAAAACAATTACTCAGTATTTTAAAAATACAAAAAGCTATTTTCTAGTAAAATAATGTAATAATGCATACGTGGGCTATAATTACAAAGTTATTGCAATTATAACCCAAAAATGCAAATGTGGCTATTGTGAAATAATTAAAAGTTAGTACAAATATAAATGATAAAATTAAGCCACAAAATTATTATAAAACCAATTGTGATGTAATTAGTTATTGTTTATATAAAGAAAAATACTGGATAAATTAATTAAAATCCTTAAAAATGCAGAAATTATGGAAAAATACTAATTGATGTTAATGCATAGTTTTGAAGGTATATATGCATTCTGAAAAAATATTATAGGGAAAAATTGGGTATCAACAGTTGTCCTCTTTACCCGGGAAGGATGAAAGAGTTGTCAGGTAAAGATATGATGGCCAATTTTGACCGCGTAAAATCATTTGAGAGACTTAGGCCACACTCTAGTTTTCGAGCTGCCTACATATCCCTGGTTTAACAGGAATCAGGCCGTGTGTAGTTCTGGATTCATCGGCGTAATATACCGACGAAGTTACCACAAGGACGGACGCAAGATTTGGGATAGGTGAAAAGATTGCGGTCAAGTTTGAGATAGTATGAGGGAACTTGAGCGAGATTGCTCTTGTTGGGGTAGAAGTTTGCTCATCGGATCACCTGCAAGTAAAGATGTACTAGGAGCATGTATCTGTGCATAAATTTATACATGATGCAAATTCCCTTCGGACCATGAAAAATCGTCTTTGGACGGTTGAGGATGACGTCCTTAGACCATGATGTCCCGTGCCATGAATTGTTCAATGAGGGATTTTCAAGCCATGAAATAATGTTCTAGGTCCATGGAAATGGTTCCTCCGAACCATGACGCCTTTGAATAATGATATGCAAATTCGAGAGATCCAAAAACCATGACATGGTGTCTTCCGACTATGAGGATGATGCCTTTAGACTATGGCGCCTTCAGACAAGTTGGCGATATTTCAACCCATGAGATGCAACAATATGATGTCGGTAGAAACAACACAGGGCTTAGTCTTGTATGAAGTTGAGGGAAGAGCTTAGCCCGAACGAAGAGAAATAGATAGTGCAGGGGAGACAAGGCTTAGTCTCGTGCAAGGTTCGGAACAACGCTTAGTCCCCTGCGAAGATATAGATAGGGCTTAGTCTCATGAAAATAAAAGGCAATGCTTAGCCTTGTGCAACTATGGAGGCAGGGCTTAGCCTCATGCAAAATAAAGAGGCAGGCTTAGCCTCATGCGGGATCGAGGCAGAGCTTAGTCTCATGCAAGTTGAAGGCAATTCTTAGACTTATGAAAATAGGAGGCAGGGCTTAGCCTCATGCAGGATTCAGGACAGGGCTTAATCCCATGCAAATAGAAGGCAATGCTTATCCTTATGCAAATAGGAGGCAGGTCTTAGCCTCATGCAAGATCGAGACAGAGCTTAGTCTCATGCAAGTATAAGACAGTGCTTAGCCTTATGCAAATAGGAGGAAGGGCTTAACCTCATGCAAGATCGAGACAGAGCTTAGTCCCATGCAAGTGGAAGGAATTGCTTAGCCTTATGCAAATAGGAGGCAGGGCTTAGCCTCATGCATGATTCGGGACAAGGCTTAGTCTCATGTAAATAGAAGACAATGCTTGGCCTTATGCAGATAGGAGGCAGAGCTTAGCCTCATGCAAGATCGAGACAGATCTTAGTCTCATAAAAGTAGAAGGCAGTGCTTAGCCTTATGCAAATAGGAGGCAGGGCTTAGCCTCATGCAAGATCAAGATAAAGCTTAGTCTTATGCAAGTGGAAGGCAGTGCTTAGCCTTATGAAAATAGGAGGCAGGGCTTAGCCTCATGCAAGATCGAGACAGATCTTAGTCTCATAAAAGTAGAAGGCAGTGCTTAGCCTTATGAAAATAGGAGGCAGGGCTTAGCCTCATGCAAGATCGAGACAGTGCTTAGTCTGATGCAAGTGGAAGGAAGTGCTTAGCCTTATGCAAATAGGAGTCAGAGCTTAGCCTCATGCAGGATTCGGGACAGGGCTTAGTCTGTGCAAATAGAAGGCAATGATTAGCCTTATGCAGATAGGAGGCAGGGCTTAGCCTCATGCAGATCGATATAGAGCTTATTCTCATGCCAGTAGAAGGCAGTGCTTAGCCTTATGAAAATAGGAGGTAGGGCTTAGCCTCTTGCAAGATCGAGATAGAGCTTAGTCTCATGCAAGTGGAAGGCAGTGCTTAGCCTTATGAAAATAGGAGGCAGGGCTTAGCCTCATGCAAGATTGAGACAGAGCTTAGTCTCATGCAAGTGGAAGGCAGTGCTTAGCCTTATGAAAATAGGAGGCAGGGCTTAGCCTCATGCAAGATTGAGACAGAGCTTAGTCTCATGCAAGTGGAAAGCAGTTCTTAGCCTTATGCAAATAGGAGGCAGGGCTTAGCCTCATTCATGGTTTGGGACAGGTCTTAGTCCCATGCAAATAGAGCAAATAGCAGATGGAAGCAGAGTATTTCTTAGTTGGAAGTAGATTCAGTATCGTGGTTGTTATGAAGGTTGTGATTCCGAGGTGTGCATATTCATTGTCCCTGCATTCAAAGAAAAATCATGAGTTTTGTAGGGGGGAGTTCGGTTCGTGCTTCCATTTTCTTGACTTGCTTTTCTCAGTCTGGAGATCCTGTTCAATTTAGTGGGGGTAGAGTTTGCTAAACCGAATTATTTCAAAATCAAGCATGCATAGTTTCGAAGACATAGTAAAATATGTTTTTTAGAAATTGGCTTAGACATGATCCTCCTCAAAATTCTACCCCAGTTAGATGGACAAACACTTATGACTGCTGTGTATGCTGCGATTGGTTGAACTTTCTTCGGAATTTTGAGGGTCCTCCTCAAAATTCTGCCCCAGTTTCTGATGGTGGGGAAAATAATTTTTTATTGAATTGTGACCGAACCCACAGGGTTGCCTACGTATCCCCTCTTAAATGGGAATCAGGTCGAGCGTAGTTCAATTTATATCATTTGCGGAAAGATAAACAGTTACACATAGTATTGATTGACTGTATCTGAATTGATTGGTTTTGGCCAGACTTCTCCGTCCATTTCTGCAAGTATGAGGGCTCCTCCCATCAATACTCTGTGAACCATATAAGGACCTTGCTAGTTGGGAGAGAATTTCCCTTTGGCTTCATCCTGATACGGAAAGATCTTTTTCAACACCAGCAGCCCCGATGTGAACTGTATTGGTTTGACTCTTTTGTTGAAGGCTCTGGGAAAATCTTTTTTGATAAAGTTGTATGTGACACACTGCGCTCACCCTCTTTCCATCTATGAGGCCAGCTGGCCATAACGACTCTTTATCTATTCTGCGTCGCTGAACTCACCTTCTTGTATGATTCTCAAAGAACGAATCTCCACTTCGGCGAGAATAACAACTTCAGTACCATAAAACAGCAAATAGGGGGTTGCCCTGGTTGATGTGCGGACTGTGGTACAGTATCCTAGTAAAGCGAATGATAACTTCTTGTGCCATTGTTTGTGATTCTCTACCATCTTCCTCAGTATCTTCTAGATATTATTGTTGGCGGCTTCTGCGGCTCCATTCATTTGAGGTCTATATGATGTGAAATTCTTGTGCTTGATTTTGAAAGTCTCGCACACGGCTTTCATCAGATAACTATTGAGATTGGCAGCATTGTCAGTGATTATGTATTCTAGAACTCTGAACCGACAAATGATCTGGTCGCGGACAAAATCTGCCACGACGTTCTTCGTCACTGCTTTGTAAGATGCTGCTTCGACCCATTTGGTGAATTAATCAATAGCTACCAAGATGAACTGATGCCCATTTGAGGCAGTGGGCTCGATTGGACCAATGACATCCATTCCCTAGTCGGCGAATGGCCAAGGTGAGCTTGTTGCGTTGAGCTCGGCAACACTTTTATCATATATGCATGCACTTGACATTGGTAGCATTTTCGGACATACTGGATGCAATATGTCTCCATGTTCATCCAGAAATAACCGGCCCTTAGTATCTTTTTGGCCAAGACAAAGCCATTCATATGCGGGCCACATGTCCCGGCATGTATCTCTTCAAGCAGCTTAGAAGCTTCCTTTGCGTCGACACACCTTAATAGTCCTAAATCAGGAGTCCTTCTATATAGGGTTCCTCTGCTGTGGAAGAAATTGTTGGACAACCTTCGAAGCATGCGTTGTTTAGTATGGTTCGCATGCTTCGCGTATTCTCCTTTCACCAAATATTCCTTGATGTCGTGGAACCAAGGTTTCCTGTCTGTTTCTTCTTCAACATGGGCACAATATGCCGGCAGGCTGTGGATCCTTACTGGGATAGGATCAATGAAGTTCTTGTCTAGATGTTGTATCATTGATGACAAAGTGGCCAATGCATCGGCTAACTCGTTCTGAATCCTGGGAACATGCCAAAAATCTATCTTTGTGAACCTTTTCTTCAATTCCTGCACATGGTGCAGATATAGCAATATCTTGGAGTTTTTAGTGGACCATTCTCCTTGTACCTGGTGCACAAGCAAATCTGAATCACCGATCATTAGAAACTCTTGAATATTCATGTCGACGGCCATGTTGAGTCCCAGTATGAAAGCTTCATACTTAGCCGTGTTGTTGGTGCAGGGAAATCTGAGTTTTGCAGATGTTGGCCAGTTTTCGATACCAAAACGGCTCCAATGTTGACTCCTTTGGAATTCGCCGCTCCGTCAAAGAACATTCTCCAACCATCGTAGGACTCAGCAATGTCTTCCCCTACGAATAATACCTCTTTATCAGGAAACTACATTTTCACGGGTTCGTATTCTCCTTCCACAGGGTTCTCAACATGATGATCTACCAGTGCATGTCCCTTGACTGCTTTCTGAGTCACATATACAATGTCGAATCACTCAACATGATTTTCCACTTAGCCAGCTTGCCAGTGGGCATGGGCTTCTGAAAGATATATTTCAAAGGATCCGTTATTGATATGAGGTATTTTATGTAAGCACAGAAGCAATGCCTAAGCTTCTGAGTTATCCAGGTCAGAGCGCAGCAAGTACATTCCAGCAGAGAGTATTGCGCTTCATATGGAGTGAACTTCTTGCGCAGGTAATAGATAGCATGTTCGTTTCTCCCTGTTTTGTCATGCTGCCCCAAAACGCAGCCAAAAGCTCCATCTAATACTACAAGGTGGAGTAGCAATGGTCTACCTGGCTCTGTCGGGACCAAGACTGGTGGTGTTGATAGGTACTCCTTTATCTTTTCGAAAGCTTTTTTACAATCCTCGGTCCAACTGGTTGCAACGTCCTTCTTTCACATCTTGAAAATTTGCTCACATATAATTGTAGATTGAGCTATGAAGCGGCTAATGTAGTTTAGCCGTCCTAGAAAACTCATTACATCCTTCTTACTCTTTGGCGGTGGTAGCTCTTAGATGGCTTTGACTTTTGACGGATCCAATTCTATCCCTCGGCGGCTGACGATGAATCCCAGTAACTTTCCGGTAGGAACCCCGAATGCATACTTTGCGGGGTTTAATTTCAAGTTATACTTCCACAATCTGTCGAAGAATTTCCTCAAGTTTGCTATATGATCCGTGGATTTCTTGGATTTAATGATGAAGTCGTCCACATACACCTCGATCTCCTTATGTATCATGTCATGAATGTTGGTAGTCATGGATTTCATGTAGGTGGCCTCAGCGTTCTTTAGGCCGAATGGCATCATCTTATAACAGTACACTCCCCATAGTGTGATGAAAGCCATTTTCTCAATGTCCTCTTCATCCATCCAAATATTATGGTAACCAACAAAACAATCTACAAAGGACTGGAGTTCACGTTTGGAACAATTGTCGATTAAGATGTGTATGTTTGGAAGTAGGAAATCATCCTTCGGGCTGGCTTTGTTGAGATCCCGATAATTGACACAGACTCTGACCTTCCCATCCTTCTTCGGAACTGGCACGATATTGGCTAACCAAGTTGGGTATTCCACCACCCTGAGGACCTTGGCCTTGATTTTCTTAGTAACCTCCACCTTGATATTCAAACTCATATCAGGCTTGAATTTCCTAAGTTTCTGCTTCACTGGTGGATACATTGAGTTTGTGGGAAATTTGTGAGCCACAATGGATGTCCTCATACTCCTTCAAGAACTGTGTGTATTCTTCTTTTTTATGGCGATAGGTGAATGGTGATGCGGGTCTCCTTGACAGTTTCAAAATATCCCAAGTTGATTATTTCAGTTTCGTCCAGGTTGGACTTAGGATTGTTCTCAAATGTTTCTACTTCTCTGACGATCTCCTCGGGTATGACATCATCTTCTTCCGAATCACTATCCTTTTGTTGTGTTGCCTCATTACATGTCACAGTTGTCGGTTCATCGAGATATGAAATAGTAATGTTCTATAGATAAAGATATGAGAGAAAATGGTAATAATAAACATTGATTCATTGAAAGAGTTAAACAAATGCGATTTTTCAATAATTAAAATAGAGTTTTGGAACATTTGGAAATATTATTTAAAACAAACTGCAAAAGGGAAATCATCATTTTCTCAGAAAATAAAATAGATAATGATGTTCAGCCTTGCTACCCGGGGACTCGTCGAGCCCTGGATGGTCTGATAGTCCAATTTTTGAGGAATGATCCTATCTCCACATCTCGGTTGGTAGGGCCTTCCTCCTCCTCCTAAAAAATTATGCAGCAATCTATGTCATCACCTTTTAGGAACAGGTTCGTTAAGGCTGCCAGTGCTTCTTCCTCCTCTGATCTCCATATGACGTCGGTTTGCTGGAAAGTCTGACCCGGGTGAGGTATAGGGTTCTCAAGCAGATAGTACGGACCACGCCATGGTGGTGACTAGTCTTGATTCTCTTTCTAGATGTACTAATATCCCAGCCCGAAAGCGGTACCATGGCGCTTTAGTTGTATCGGCTTGGAGATGCCCTAAAGATTTAACCAAGACCCTTTCCAGGCTAATATCCTCTCGAGTTCATCATGCTTGCTATCTTGATATCCCACCACTTATCATTGTTGATCGCGTTGACCTGCTCGATATGATGGTAGGTTTCTCCACCGTACCTCTTTCTATTTTCAACCACCGGGATGGTCTGACGGGTGTAAATGGGGTTTCTTCCGTCTCCATGGATAATTACTTCTTGGTGGTTCCACTCGAACTTCACTACCCGATGCAAGGTTGATGCTACAGCTCAGCGGCGTGTATCCATGATCTTCCTAACAACAGATTATATGATGCAGATATGTCCAGCACATGGAACTCGACGTTAAACCATGTAGGCCCCATCGTCAGACAGAGATTGATCTATCCAATGGTAGCTTTCTGAGACCCATAAAATGCCTTCACATTCATAGTCCCTTCTCGTATCTCATACAGGACTTTGCCCAACCTCTTTAGTGTTGTCAATGGGCAAACATTGAGACTAGATCGCCCATAGATCAGAACCCTAGCAATGAAATTGTCTTCGCATTGCACTGTAATATGCAGTGCCCTGTTGTGATTCAAACCCTTGGGTGGTAGCTCATCCTCGTGGAAGGTGATTTTGTGACTTTCCATCACCTGTCCCGCCATATTGGCCATCTCTGCCAGTAATGTTGTTAGGTACGTATGCTTCACTCAACATCTTTAAAAGAGCATTCATGTGTGCTTCTGAATTCTATAGCAATGAAAGGATATATATATGAGTAGGAGTCTTGTTCATATGATCGATGATCGAGTACTCCCTTGCATGTACCTTCCTCCAAAGGTCATCCAGGCTTGTTTCAATAATGGGCGGTCTGTTAGAGGCATGCTTACTAGATTCTCCCAAATGCTCTAGTGTATAGACTCTTCCAGTTCTGGTCATCCCTTGCGTAGAACTGGATTCTTCTATTTTGGTCTTTCCTTTTCTTCTAGCTTCGGCCACATAATCCCAGGGTACAAACTTGGTATCGAAAGGCGGTGTGGTTGACACAGTCACCGTGAGCGGTGTGGCTACTTCCACCTTGAATGGAACTGGTGTAGCTGTAGGCGGTGTTACCCCAACTTTAAATGGAACTGATGCAGTTTTCTCAACCTCCACTAGCGGCTGTATCTGCAGTATAATGGGGTTGAGTGTGACTGCAGGTTTCTTGGGATCATCACCCTCTTTGATAAGTCTGATTGATCCCTCGGGATCCCATTCCTCATCAGTCTCTATCACATTAATATCTTCACCCCTATGATCCGGGAGGGGGTTGTTGCGGATATTAGGCGTAGCCTTTTTAGCCTGGATAACCTTATTGTAAATTAAGGTCTGGATCTTATCCTTCAATGTTCGGCACTCGTCAATGGTGTCCTTGCATGCCAGAATGATATGCACAGGTCTTATTTGGGTCGACCCATTGGGATGAGTTCTCCATGGCCACAGCAGGGATAGGAGTGACGTAACTAGTAGCCTTAAACCTTTCATACATCTGGTCAATGGGTTCAGCAATGGTAGTGTATTGTTTGGGTGGTCTACGGTCAAAGTTGGGTCGAGGTCTTGGGTAGTTTGGACGAGTTGGAGGTGGCTGAAAGTGAGATGGTTGGGAATTATATGTGTGATAAGTAGTGGCTGGTTGGGAATATCTGCAAGGTGATGGTTGATATGTGGGTAGAGATGCTTGGTATGTAAGTGGGGAGGTCATATATACAAGTGGAGTTTTGGGTCCTTGGGCGACCATAACTGTTCCCGCATCCTTCTTCTTCGATATACCCCCTGCCTGTAATGCTTTATTAGTGGCCAGCAATGCCTCAAAGTTTGTTACCATCCCACTTTTGATGCCCGCTTCGATCCTTTCTCCGAGTTTGATGATATCGCAGAACTTATGGTTTTCAATAACCATCAACCTTTCATAGTACTGCGGATCCTATGCCCTAACAAGGAATTTGTTCATTTGTTCCTCGTCCAGTGTCGGCCTGACTTTGGTTGCTTCTGACCTCTAACGAGTAGCATACTCGCGGATGGTATCAGTAGGCTTCTTCTTAAGGTTCTGAATGTAGAAGACATCTGGCGCATTTTCTGTGTTGAACCTGAATCTGTACATGAAATAAGACTCCATAATCACCCAGTTGACCCACTTCTTAGGATCCTAGCTGATGTACCAGGACAAAGCATCTCTCGTAACACTCCTCATGAAAAGCTTCATTCGGATTCTTTCATCCTTTTCGACCCCTACAAGCTTGTCACAATAAGTCCTTAGATGAACCCTGGGATCACCTGTCCCATCAAGCATTTCGAACTTGGGAGGTTTGTAACCCTCCGGCAGTTCTACATCTGGATGTATGCATAGGTCTTCATAGTTCAGACCTTCTATCCATTTTCCTCCTTTGACGCCTTGAACTCGACTTGTCAATTTCTTGAGTTCCTTAGGCAGGTTCTTAATGAACATGTCCTTCTCAGCATATTCTGGTGCATAGGATATGGTTTGAGTGGAGTGAGGTAGTGTCTCCACATATATAGGATTATTTTGGTGACCGGGAGTTTGGGTATAGTGGTGATCATTGGTGGAATTATGGGGTTCAGGAATGACAGGTGGAGTATTTTGTGGAGTATGGTAGGTGTTTTGCTAGTACTGTGGAGGGATAGTTTGATTTTGTGGTGGGGTTGTGTAATGGTGAGGTGCAGGAGGATTCTGTGGGCACTTGTTGGGTGTGTTTTGAGGTGGTGCGGGATTCTGGGTGTTTGCATGGTTGATGTCAGGGACACTGAGTGTGAATGATAGGTTTGCAAAATTCCGGACATGCTCGAGCTCACCTTGGAGTTCCAGTATTCTTTGTTCAAGCCGTGAAACCGCATCATTTGGGGTCTGAGTACCCCGACCATCAGAAGGTTCTGCATGTTCAACATGCATATTATTTTCTTTTCTGGTGTCGTTCAGATCATCCATCTTTGCTTTTCCTTTGCCTTTTGGTGGACTAAGAGGAGGAGACGGTGGAGGGCCCTTGGATCTTGTGTGATAAGCTGATGCCATTATGCACGAACTAACCTTTGGGGAATGGGAATAATGAATAAGAAAGTAAGAAAAACAAAAAGGTAGCCAAGTCAGTAAGAGTTCTGTAAAAAGGTATTTGCGGTATTTAAACATATATTGCATAAATGTAAATTCGCGTCCTAATTTTGGAGCCTCGTTGTGCCCGAGGTAGGCCTAGCGACAAGTTGATTTGGAGAACTTAGATGCCAATAAATGCCTCATTTCATTAATATAAAAATTGATGAATCCCAAAATGACAATAAGATAATAAAGATAAGTCATTATTGGCACTTGGCCTTATTACATTAAGAAAAGAAAATAAATCTAATCTACTTGGTCCCAGAAGGACCCTCCCCAGGCTTGGTTCTCCTAGCTCCATTGATCAAATTCCCCAGTTCGCGCAACCCTATCAGCAAGTAGGCTCTGTCTAGATGTCCTCCCTCGCCTAATTCAGCATTCTGGCAGTCGTCGATCCTCTTTATTATCTTTCATCATAGCTCCATCAAACCTTGCTTCAGATATTCTAACCTTTTATTAGAGATGATAGCCATTTCCTTCCATTCACTGAGCAGTCTCATGTTTGTCTGGTGTATCTCCCGATGCTCAGCCTCGGAGTCATGAATCCTCTTGCGCAATTTGTTGTATTAGACTTGGGTCTCAGCATCCTCATCTATGACCCTGTTTCCCCTACCGGTTCTTGGTTTCACTATCACATCTAGGTAGTCCTCCAACCATGCCGGGTAGAAGGGTGCACACCCTGCATGATACCTGTATGGCTCAATGGTGTTCTTCTCTACAATGATCTTGTAGTGCAACATATGCTGAGCTTGGAACCTGTAAGGGACGTCGTCATCTTGAAAGTCTGCTCATAAATGGCTCATCTTTGCAACCCGTGGTATGACCTGCTTCATGCTTGCTTGCCTCATAACCCTGATGGGAACATAGGGGTGTATTCCCCTTAACCCGATCAACACTAAGTGACGAGCGTCCCTGGACCTGATGATGAACTCGTCAGTTAGGAACCATTCAAACATCCAGTGGACTTGCTCTTCAGTCAAATTGTCGAAGAACTCTACCCATTCCTTAGCACTTTCCAATTGAGCAAACCTTTCCGGAATATAAGTCATCTGCTTGGGGTGATGGAAGGCAATATGATCGTTCCAATCCCTTCACGGAAACTCTTGGCGATACTGACCCTTTTGGAGATGTTCCAATAACCACAATTGTAGCAACAGATTGCAACCCTCGAAATGCTTGAACTCGTTTTGGCAGCGGTCCAGAGCCTGGTAGATGTCAACTATGATCATAGGGACTATGGTATATGTTTGTCCCTCGATTCCTTCCATTAAGGTCTTGGTGGCCATAGCCAGCCTAGTGTGGATTCTTTCCCTTTTCATTGGGAATACTATCAGACCCAAGAAGCATACAATGAACACGAAAACTCTGCGATGGATGTGACCTAGAGAAGTGATGGAAAACTCATCATGGAACATACGGTAAGACTTGCTATGACTGTATCTCTCATACAGGTAATCAAATGGTATATAGGATTTCTTTAAGCATTTCAAGTCAGCGTTCTTCTTTAGACCCATCATCTTTAGAAACCCTTTACCAATGAGGTTCTCTGGTACCAATATCCCAGGGTTGTCCCAAGGTAGTCCAGAAAATCCTCATATTTCTTCTAGGAGTGGGGTCATTTCTATGTCCCTAAAGCGAAACACAACCCTCTCACTGTCCCAGAATAAAGTTGCAGCTTCAATCAACAAGTTGTTTGGTTGTATGTCTAACAGGGATGGCAAGTTCCCTAGGATTTTCTTCACATGTTTCCTATCACTCAAGGAAAGATCTTCTCACCAATCTAGTAGCAGTGGTGGTATGTTGCTGACCATGCCGAATCTGGAGACCTCCTGCCTCATTTTCTGCAAAACAAAAAGGTTAGGCCTTTTTTCCTCGCCTGATTCGACTCTTTATATATCCACGATTAGCATATTGGAATTTAGTTCCCCAAATTAATTCACAAAACTTGGTTGCGTCCGTTGGGATTATGGAAACCCTGGTGGACTTTGGATAAGGCTCGTCTTAAAGGGTTATTATGTGGACAACATATTAACCCGGATAGGTTTGACCATGATGCATGCACAGTTATAATAAGAGTAAGGTTGCTATAGGGGTCTAGACTGGTACCCTCAAGTGGACAACTTGAGGGGGAAAGGCAAGGAACCGTTGATCGACTAGTTTTACCGCAAAGCCTTTCCGAATTTAAAGGGTAATATATTGGAAGAGCGCAACCACTCATCAAGCGTTGCTATAGGATTGATTACGCACGAGTGGAATATGATGTTGAGCATGATTTATGCAGCGGTAAACAACATGTTTTCAGGTATTTGCACGTTAGAAAAGCAATAACTATAGTATTTATAATTGAAAAGATGTTAAGAAGGAAAACAAAGAGACACGTCAGTTTTGTATTAAGGAAATAAATACTTGAAAATAAACAGTTAAGTTCACATAAAGGGAAAGGGAAAGGGTGAACATTTATCAACAGGGTAAAGCACGCTTAGACTAATTCACAAAGAAAATTTGTTATGGTAAAAACCTAAATTCCCCAGCAGAGTCGCCAGTTGTCGCGCCCTCTTTTTCCTCTTTTCAACGGAGTCATTGTTTCGACATTCTTGGGATAACTCATTTCCTTTTTGGGAAAGATGTATAGAAATTGAAGAGTCTCCACCTAACGGATTTAAGGTGAGTTAGGGCACCTAATGTAAGTAACTCAGATAAACCGATTTGCATTATCAGAGATTGGGTAAGGGCTTGAAATTACCTTGAGGGGAAGGTGTTAGGCACCCCTCGAGGTCCAAAATGGTGGGTCGCGACCAAACACATTTTGTGAATTAGTCTTTGAGCAAATAAAGCAGTTTAAGCACATATAGATTATTAAAAAAAATAATAAGGGAGTTCCTAGGTTTATTAGCCCATAGGATCGCATATGTGCAATACCCGATAAACCTTCCTCAATTAGAGGGGTTACACGTGGCATTAGCGCACAGGTCATCATATCCTTTACTACCCAATTACCCTCCCCTTAGTTGTTATATAAGAGATTCTAATTAAACGTACTCTATGCGTGCATTACCCATCCCTTTCTTATGGCCCTAGAGGTGTTTAGGACCTTTAATTAAGGCAGTTCTAGACTCTCCTATCTAACAAGGGCGTATCTGCTGTTGGACATGCGCGACCTGGGGAATCTGATCGATGGGGCTAAGAAGGCGAAGCTTGGAGAAAGTCCCTCTAGGACCGAGTAGATTAGAATTGGTGTTTACTTGTTTTTCTAGAGTCATTTTACAATTTGATTCTAATAAGGCAGATGCCACTAGTAACTCTTTGTGATTATTTTTGTTTTAATAGAGATTTGGTCTATTTATCATATTAATGTAATGATGCAATTATCGGCATTAAGTTTCTTCAAATCTACATGTCTCTAGGTCTACCTGGGGCACAATGAGGTCCCCAAATTAGGACAAGAATTTATAATTCCGCAATACATGTTTAAATACTGCAAAACTCCCTACTGACTTGTTTATCTTTTTGTTTTTCTTTGTTTTGATTATACCCATCCCCTAAGGTTAGTTCGTGCATGCTGGCATCATCAGCATATCATACCAAATCCAGAGGTCCTCCACCTCCTCCTTCTCCAAGTGATCCTAAAAGCAAGGGAAAGGCTAAGATGGATGACATGAGTGATATACGGAAAGACAACGCTACACATGTAGAGAATGTTGCGACTTCAGATGGACAGAGTACTCCGGCACAGAATGATTTAGTTATACACTTGGAGAAGAAAATACTGGAGTTACAAGGGGAACTTGAGCAGGCCCGCAACTTGGCAAACCTTTCCTCACCTTGAACGTCCCAGATATCAACAAACAGAATGCCCAAAACCCAGCGCCTCCTCAAAACACACCAAATCAGCATCCACAAAATTCTCCCGCGCCTCACCTCCCCAAATCCTAATCCTCCACCGGTACCAACTCCTCCTCAGCACCAACATCATCCAACCCAGTACCCATAGACTACCACCTACCATACTCCTCAAAACATACCACAACCTACCCTTAATCCACAGAACTCGACCAATGATTACCATTACACCTAAATCCCTGGAATCCATCAAAACAACCCCATATTTGGGGTCATACAATTGACAAATGTCGCACTCTGAAGGACAAGATCAAAAAATTAATTGATACCATGGTTATACAAGCTAAAGAGGTTGCACCAAATGTACGCAACAATCCCCTCCTAGATCACAGGGGCGAGGGGGTAAATGTGACAGAAATCGATGAAGAATGGCACCCGGAAGGGTCAATTAGGCTCATTCGAGAAGGGGATGATCCTAAGAAACCTGCAGTCACTCTCATTCCTATTGTGGTACAGATACAACCACCAGTCAAAGTTGAAGTAGCCTCACCAACTCCGTTCGAAGTTGAAGTAAAAACAACTACAGCTGCGCCTACTCCGTTTGAAGTAGAAGTAACCACACCATTCACGGTGACGGTGGCACCTACACCGTCCTTTAAGTCCAATTTTATACCATAGGACTATGCTACAGAAGCAAGGAGGAAAGGAAAGGGAAAATGGAGGAAAGAAATGCAGCACACGAGATGACCAGGACTGGCAGAGTTTACACACATGAACACCTAGGGGGAACAAGTAAAGAAGTCACTTCAAAACATCCTATCATTAAAACCGGCCCGAATGATCTTTGGAGAAAGGTGCAAGCGATAAAGTACTTTGTAGTGGACCATCTGAACAAAACCCCTGCTCGGATATCCATCTTATCACTACTATAGAATTCTGAGACGCATAGGAATGCGTTGATGAAGGTATTGAACAACACTTACGTGCCCAACAATATGACCAGTGGAGAAATAACTAACATGGTAGGACAAGTACTGGAAAGACATAAGATCCCTTTCCATGAAGATGAATTGCCGCCGAAAGGGTTGAGCCACAATAGGGCTCTGCATATCACGGTACAATATGAAGAAAAATTCATTGCCAGGGTTTTGATAGATGGAGGTTCCAGTCTCAACATTTGTCCATTGATGACTCATAAGAAACTGGGCAAAGGATTGTATGAGATACGAGCAGGAACTATGAACGTAAAAGCATTCGATGGATCTCAAAGGTCCATCATCGGAGAAACCAACTTATTCTTACAAATGGGCCAGCTTTGGTTTGATGTTTAATTCCAAGTACTCAACATATCCGCCTCATACAATTTATTATTGGGACGACCTTGGATACACGCCGTTGGGGCTGTAGCATCCACTCTGCACCAGGATGTGAAGTTCAAATGGATCCATCAGGAGGTGATCATTCATGGATACGGTAATAATCCCATTTATGCTAATCAGACAGTTCCGGTCATGGAAAATAGAAGGAAGTTGGGTGGAGAGACTTACCATCGCATTGAGCGTGTTAATGCAATTGAGAAGGAAAAGTGGTGGAGCAGCAAATAGAGAGCATACTGGCATTGACGGGGTATGAACCTGGTAAAAAGCTCGAAAAGAATCTCCAGGGTATTGCCAAACCAATACGGTTAAAGCGTCACGGTACAACCTTTGGACTTGGATATCAATACACCTGGCAAGAGTATCACAACTGGTCGCCACCGTGGCGCGGTCCTTACTACCCTTTTGAGAACCCAATACCGCATTTGAGCCAATCATTCCACCAAGCAAATATGATGTGAAGATCCGAAAAAGACGAAGTGCTAGCTAGTTTAAGGAATATATTCTTAGAAGAGGAAGAGATGGATTGCAGTGTAATAGTTAAGGAGGAGGAAGGCCTCGTCATCCAAACAGTGGAGAAAGGAGTCGTCCTCAGAAATTGGAAAGCCACACCATCAAGGGCCCGCCGAGTCCCGGGGTAGCCTAGCTACTAGTGTCATTTATTTTCTAAAATAATTGTTTTTGAGCATTTAAAAGCATTTTCAGTATTTCATTTTGGAAACATCGTTTGAATCATTAAAATCACTTTTTGTTTGAAATTTTGATATTTATCAATGTCTTAATGTTTTATTATTTTTTACTATTCTCTATATCATTCTCTCTACAACATTACTATTTCTTATCTTGATGAACCACCGATTGTGACATGTAATGAGACAACGCGACATAAGGATAGTGACTCGGAAGATATAGAAGAAGAAGATGTAATACCTGAGGAAATTGTTAGAGAACTTTGAGAATAAGCCTAAGTCCAACCTGGACGAAACTGAGATAGTCAACTTGGGAGATTCTGAAAGAGTCAAAGAAACTCGCATAAGCATTCACTTATCACCATCATAAAAAGAAGAGTACACTCATTTCCTGAAAGAATATGAAGACATTTTTGCATGGTCATATGATGATATGACCGGGTTGAGCACATCCATAGTGGCTCATAAGCTACCCACCAATATGACGTGTCCGCCGGTAAAGTAGAAGTTCAAAAAGTTCAAACCAGATATGAGTATGAAAATCAAAGAAGAAGTCACTAAGCAGATCAAATCTAAGGTTCTCAGGGTAGTTGAATATCCGACTTGGTTGGCCAACATTGTGCCGGTTCCGAAGAAGGACTGGAAAGTCAGGGTTTGTGTCGACTCTCGGGACTTCAATAGAGCAAGTCCCAAAGATGATTTCCCACTACCAAACATACACATACTGATCGACAATTGCGCCAAGCATGAACTCCAATCCTTTGTAGATTGCTTCGCTGGTTATCATCAAATATGGATGGATGAAGAAGATGCCCAGAAAACAACATTGATCACACCTTAGGGAGTGTACTGCTACAAAATGATGTCGTTTGGTGTAAAGAATACTGGGGCCACTTACATGAGAGTTATGACAAATATTTTTCACGCTATGATACACAAGGAGATAGAAGTATACGTGGATGATGTCATCATCAAATCCAAGAAGGGTAAAATTTTAAATTGATCGGCTTCGGATGTACAATTTGAAATTGAATCCCGCAAAATGTGATTTTGGGGTCCCTGCCGAAAAGTTGCCAGGATTCATCGTCAACCGCCGAAGAATAGAGATAGACCCATCAAAGGTCAAGGCTATTCATGATTTGCCGCCACCAAAGAACAAGAAAGACGTAATGAGTTTCTTGGGGCGTCTCCATTATATCATCCGCTTCATAGCACAACCAATTGTAATATGTGAGACGATTTTCAAAATGCTGAAGAAGGACGCCACAACCAGTTGGAATGAAGACTACCAAAATGCTTTTGAAAAAATCAAAGAATACGTGTCCTTCCCACCAGTCCTAGTCCCGCCAGAGCCGGGTAGACTAGTGCTACTCTACCTCTCTGTACTATATGGGGATTTCGGTTGCGTCTTGGGACAATATGACAAGACTGGAAGGAAAGAACATGCCATATATTATCTGAGTAAGAAGTTCACACACTACGAAGCACGGTATTCTTTGTTGGAACGCACATGCTGTGCTTTGACCTGGATAGCCCAGAAACTGAGGCACTACTTCTGTGCCTATACCACATACCTCATATCGAGGATGGATCCTTTGAAGTACATCTTCCAGAAGTCCATGCCTACAGGGAAGCTAGCCAAATGGTGGATATTGTTGAGTGAATTTGACATCGTTGATGTGACCCAAATGGCAGTTAAGGGACAGGCGTTAGCGGATCACCTTGCGCAAAATCCTGTAGGTGGAGAATACGAACCACTAAAAACGTATTTTCGTGATGAAGAAATGTCATTCGTAGGAGAAGATATTGCCGAAGCCTACGACGGGTGGAGAATGTTCTTCGATGGAGCTGCAGATTTTAAAGGAGTGGGTATTGGAGCCGCTTTGGTGTCAAAAACTGGTCAACACTACCCGGTGTCCGCAAAACTTAGATTTTTGTGCACCAATAATATGGCGAAATATGAGGCTTGCATATTGGGGCTCAATTTGGTCGTCGGCATGAATATCCAAGAATTGTTGGTAATTGATGATTCGGATCTGCTGGTACATCAGGAGCAAGGAGAATGGGATACAAAGAACCCCAAGATATTACCATATTTCTATCATATACAAGAAATGATGAAGAGGTTCACGAAGATAGAGTTCAGACATGTCCCGAGAATCCTGAATGAGTTCGCAGATGCATTGGCCACTTTGTCCTCCATGATACAGCATCCGGATAAGAATTTCATCGATCCCATTCCGGTAAGGATCCATAATCAGCCAGCTTACCGTGCTTATGTTGAAGAAGAAAAAGATTGAAATACATGGTTTCATGATATCAAGGAGTACTTGGCAAAAGGAGAATACCCAGAGTATGCAAATCATACTCAGAAACGTACGTTCCGGAGATTTTCCAACCATATTTTTCTGAGCGGAGGAATTCTGTATAGAAGGACTCCAAACCTATGGTTATTACGGTGTGTTGGCGCCAAGAAAGCTTCCAAACTACTTGAAGATATACATGCTGGAACATGCGGCCCACATATGAATGGTTTCGTATTAGCGAGGAAGATACTTAGAGTAGGATATTTTTTGATGACTATGGAAACAGACTGCATTCGGTATGTCCAAAAATGTCATCAGTCCCAAATACACGCAGATATGATACGAGTACCTCCAAATGAGCTTAATGCAACAAATGCACCTTGGCCTTTTGATGCCTGGGGAATGGATATCATTGGACCAATTGAGCCCACCGCTTCAAACGAGCACATGTTCATTCTGGTGGCCATAGACTACTTCATAAAATGAGTTGAAGATGCATCTTACAAAGCTGTAACCAAGAAAGTCGTCGCAGATTTCATCCGAGATCGGATTGTTTGCCGATTCGGGGTTCCACAATCCATCATCACCGACAACACCGCCAATCTCAACAGTGACCTAATGAAAGCTATGTGCGAGACCTTCCAAATCAAGCACAAGAATTACACAACATACCGGCCCCAAATGAATGGAGTCGTGGAGGCCGCTAATAATAATATTAAGAAGATATTAAGAAAGATGGTAGAAAATCAGAAGCAATGGCACGGGAAGTTACCATTGGCCTTACTGGGATACCGTACCATAGTCCGTACATCGATCGGGCAACTCCTTATTTACTGGTCTCCGATACTGAAGTCGTCATTCTCGCCGAGGTAGAAATTCCTTCCTTGAGAATTATATTGGAAACTAAACTTAGTGATGCAGAGTGGGTAAGGAGCCGCTATGAACAATTATCTCTCATTAATGGGAAAAGAATGAATGCAGTGTGTCATGGTCAACTTTATCAGAATAGAATGTACAGAGTTTTCAACAAAAGGAGCAAACCTAGACAGTTTGAACCGGGGCAGTTGGTGCTGAAATGGATCTTTCTACATCAGGACAAAGCCAAAGAAAATTTCACCCAACTGGCAAGGACCCTACATAGTTCACAAAGTACTAACAGGAGGAGCACTCATACTTGCAAAAATGGATGGAGAAGTTTGGCCAAAACCTATCAACTCAGATGCAGTCAAAGATATTATATTTAAGCTGTTTACATTTATGCAATATGATGTAACTGAACTACGCTTGACCTGATTCCCATTTAAAAGGGGATACGTAGGCAGCCCTGTGGGTTCGGCCATAATTCAATAAAAATTTCATTTTCCCCACAATAAAAAACTGGGGCAGAATTTTGAGGAGGACCCTCAAAATTCCGGAGCAAGTCCAGTCGACGTCATCATATGTGGAACAGTCAGAAAATCGTTTGAATAAATGGGGAAATTTTTTGAGGAGGACCCTCAAAATTCTATGTAAAGGAGGTTGCAATGTCTCTAATAGTGTCGTAGTTATTGGTTCATCTAATTTATTTAATATTGCATATTATTGTGTTTTAAATAATTATGCACGCATATTTTTTGAAAACTTTGTTTTAGCCAGATGCTACCCATGGTAACTCGAGCAGGATTTCAACACGGAGCAAATCAAAGCAAGTAGGCGGAGGCACGAACCAACCTCCCCTGAAATACTCACGAGTTTCCTTTGGATGCAAAAACAAGGAATATCTGCAAGTAGTGCGCACCTTAGAATCGTTGTCTTCATAACGACAAAGCTGCCAAGCGCAAATATATCTCCTGCTAAGAAATACTATGTTCCTACTTGCTATTTGTTCCTTGCATGAGACTACGCTCAGTTCCACCTTGCATGAGGCTAATCCCTGACTCCTCAACTGCATAAGGCTAAGATCTACCTTCCCATTGCATGAGACTAAGCATTGTCTCCACCTTGCATGAGGCTAAGCCCTGCCTCCTCAATTGCATAAGGCTAAGCCCTGCTTTCCCATTGCATGAGACTAAGCATTGTCTCCACCTTGCATGAGGCTAAGCCCTGCCTCCTCAATTGCATAAGGCTAAGCCCTGCTTTCCCATTGCATGAGACTAAGCATTGTCTCCCATATTGCATGAGTCTAAGCCATGCCTCCTCAATTGCATAAGGCTAAGCCATGCCTTCCCATTGCATGAGACTAAGCATTGTCTCCCATATTGCATGAGGCTAAGCCCTTCCTCCACAATTGCATAAGGCTAACCTCTGTCTTCCCATTGCTTGAGACTAAGCATTGTCTCCCATCTTGCATGAGGCTAAGCCCTGCCTCCTCAATTGCATAAGTCTAAGCTCTTCCTTCCCCTTGCATGAGGCTAAGCCCTGCCTTCTCAATTGCATAATGCTAAGCTCTGCCTTCCCGTCGCACGAGACTAAGCATTGTCTTCCACCTTGCATGAGGCTAAGCCCTGCCTCCTCAATTAAATAAGGCTAATCCCTGCCTTCCCATTGCATGAGACGAAGAATGGTCTCAAATCTTGCATGAGGCTAAGCCCTTCCTTCTCAATTTCATAAGGCTAAGCTCTGTCTTCCTATTGCATGACACTAAGCATTGTCTCCAATCTTGCATGAGGCTAAGCCCTGCCTCTTCATTGCATAAGGCGAAGCTCTGCCTTACCCTTGCATGAGACTAAGCATTGTATCCAAGCTAAGCCCTGTCTTCTTAATTGCATAAGGCGAAGCAATTCCTTCCCGTACGAGACTAAACATTGTCTCTCCTTACATAACCACAAATGTTGCGTTATGCAAAAACCTTGCATTATTCTCTTCTCTCGAGGCTAAGCTCTGCCCCCGATATTACACAAGACTAAGCTTTGTCTTGTTTGATTTCAAGCACCATATCTTTGCATCTCATGGGCTAAAACATAACATATTTTTTCTGAAGGCATCATAGTCCGAAGGCATCATCCTCATAGCTGAAAGACACCATGCCATGGCCTAAAGATCTCTCAATATTGCACATCATTATTCAAAGGCGTCATATTTCAAAGGCACCATCTTCATAGCCCGAGAATATCATTTCATGGCCTGCGAATCCCCAATCTCACGATTCACGGCCCAGGACATCATGGTCTAAGGACACCATCCTCACCGTCCAAAGACAGCTCTCATGGTCCAAAGGGAAATTACATTATGTTTAAATCCGTGCAATAACCTATATATATTTGCATGCATCGTGTTTTGAGTTTGCAGGTGATCCAAGAAGAAACCTTTCTCCTAATGGGAGCAATCTTCGCCCAGTTTCCATTCAAAGTTCTTATCTTGCAACTATTTCAAGCATAACCGATCACCATCTATTACCCATTACCATCTGAAAACCAGTCAAATATCCATAACCATTCACATATATATCCGTTTACGATCCCGATATCATCCTGCCCAGAAAAGCATGTTCGTTCCTACAAAAACTCTATCGGTTTATTCCTCCGTTGGATCCAGAAATACACATGGCCTGATTCCTGTAAAACCAGGGATATGTAGGCAGCTCAGAAACAAAGGTTCGACCTATAGTTTTTCAAAAATCACCCCATTATGCCAAAATCGTTCATCATTTCTTTACCCGACAACTCTTTCATCCTTCTCGGGTAAAGAGGGGCAACTGTTGATACCCAATATATATATATATATATATATATATATATATATATATATATATATATATATATATATATATTCATTCGATTTATAAACACACACAAGTATTCTCATAATTTTTCATAATTTTTAAAGTCTTTAAATCAATTTATTTCTGCATTTTTATTACATAAATGTCCAATAATTACCCTCCAAATTATTTTTTATGATGATTAAATCATCTAAAATTATCATTTATATCGATATTAGGTTTTAAATATTTTCAGTGCATCTCCTATAATTACATTTGCATTTTTTGGCTAAATTGCATAGTTTTGTATTAATAACCCATATGCATACATAATTACATTATTTATGCAGAAAATGAATTTTTTGTATTCTGTTGAATCAAGTCACTGCATGCTTTTAAAGAATGGCAAATGATAACACAGTTGAACCAGGTCCATCAGGGCAAACAAAGTCAAGCAGACTAGATGGCACGAGAAGAGTCCATGCGCAGGAGATAAACATCATCTCAGAATTAAGGGGTTATCTCCTAAGCGAAAAGATTACAAATTGATAAGGAGATAGACTTCGTATTCAGGTAGGACAGAATCAATATAAAGGAATATCAAGGAAGTTGAGATAGACTCAAACTCTTCCACCAAGGAAGAGTTGCATCAGAACTGAACAACAACATCTCAACTACTGATTCTATAAATTGTTGAAGCATTCCTGCTGAAGAAATTGCGCACATACACAGAAGTGAAACAATAATTGAAAGCAAAATTACCGAAGAAATTTTGCAAGCAGTCCATGTGAAGAATCCTTTTGCAACTCAAAAGCTACTTGAACCAGCTCGAAGAACCAGTTCCATCTATTGTCTTTTGAGTCTAGTTGTTTGTAGTAGGTGATTACATATTGTATCTTTCAGCTTTATCTAGAAGCAATTGTAATAGGTATACAGTGTTCAAGTTAGAGTTAACTTGAAGTTTGTCGCAATTAGCTAGAGGTTAGTTTTCCACAAGGGATTAGAGTTAGTCCTAAGGTTTACAAAAGAGTTTATTTTGTAAATGTTGTTTAGCTCATTGACATAGTGAAGAGTTTGGGAAAATCCTACTGGGAAGTAGGTCGTGGTTTTTTCACCTTTTGAGCCAGGTGTTTTTCACGTAAAATTGTTGTGTTCTTTTATTTCTGCAATTACTTTTCCGCAAACTGTAGAAGTTGGAACACCTAGAAGAACTCGGTTCTTCTATAGAGACTGCACTCGAAAATTGGACACCACACAAATCACCTCCCCCCCCCCTCTTATGTGGTATTGATATATAAAACATCAATTGATATCCGAGCGGGTTATCC
The DNA here is from genome assembly GCA_005239495.1 of Nicotiana undulata. Lineage (NCBI taxonomy): Eukaryota > Viridiplantae > Streptophyta > Magnoliopsida > Solanales > Solanaceae > Nicotiana > Nicotiana undulata. The sequence goes on from ML243605.1 coordinate 30,927, forward strand.
TTGAAGAGGCTAACACCTTGGGAAAATATCAAAATGAGTGCGCCACCTGGAAACTGGGAAGTACAGTCAACTGCAAGGCCACAACTTTTCAATGACCAGTAGTACTCCTGGTGGAAGAACAGGGTGAAGGATCACTTTATTGGAGAAGACTATGAACTCTGGGACATAGTCACTGATGGTCCTTTAGGCACCATGAAGAAGACTTCTGAAGGAGTAGATGTGCCAAAGACTAGAGCTGACTGCACTGCTTAGGATTTGAACAAGTGGGAGAAAAATGGTAAGGCCAAAAAGTGGCTAGTTTGTGGACTTGGTCCAGACGAGTATAGTAGGATTCAGAACTACACCACTGCCAAAGAAATTTCGGATACCTTTCAAGTGTCACACGAAGGAACACCTCAAGTGAAAAGATCAAGAGGTACTCTACTATACTCCCTGTATAAAAACTTTACTACGAAAGAAGGAGAGACAATCCAAGAGATGTACACGAGGTTCACAACACTGACAAATGAACTCAAGTCTCTTGGAAGAATCATTCTTGAAGAGGACAGGGTGGAGAAGATTCTGACAAGGGTCTTACCAATTTTCTGGGAAAGCAAAATCACTGCTATTCAGAAATCCAAAAACATGGAAACCTTCAGGTTGGACGAGCTAATTGGAAACCTCACTGCCTACAAACTTAGAATGCAGACAATGAAAATGGATGCTCCTAAAAAGGAAAGAAGTCTAGCATTGAGAATCATTGAAGGATCATATCTGGAGGAAGATGAGATGGCCATGATCACTAAGGAATTCAGAAATTTCCTCATAAGGAAAAGGGGCATCTCAAGAGGTGGAAACTACAACAAAGCAAAAGCTCAAGAAAGTCCAACCAACGAGGGATGCTACAAATGTGGAAAAACTGACCACCACATCAAAACCTGTCCTCAGTGGGAAGTAGAATGGAAAAGGGAGAGATCCAAACGAAGGAACAGGAAGAAGGAACTGGTCCAACCCAAGAAAAACATAACAAAAGCTATGGTTGCTGCTTGGGGGGAAAGCTCAGATAAAGAATCAGAAGATGGTGATAATGAAGAACATGCACTTATGGCGATTGGTGAATCAGATGAGGAATCATATGAAGAACCAGAGGTAAGTATATCCAATCTCAAAAACAAGATAAAGTTACTATCTAAAGAAAAACTCTCTGAGTTGCTACTTGATTTCATGGATGATTCCGAAGAAACAAACAAAGAGAAAGAACAATTGTCTAAAGAGTGTGTAATGTTAAAAGCAAAAGGCAAGAACCTGGAAATCAGAGTAAGTGAATCTGAAAAGGAAAACACTGCCTTGAAGAACCAGGTTCATCCTCTTGAAATTAAGATCCTAAAGCTAAAATCTGAAAAATTTAATACTGAAACTAGGAATTAGCCAAAAGACTGTTGATCATTCTCAAATTATATTAGAAGAAAATGTGGGAAAACTAAAGGATAAGATGTACACTAAGGATGAACAGATAAGGGCACTAAAAGAAGAACTTGGTAGAGACAAACATGAATTAGATCGAACTTGCAAATGGAATAAATCCTCTAATGCCTTGACATGGCTTCAAGAATATCATAGTAGCAACAGAAAAGGATTTGGCTTTGGGTGTGATCCCAGTAGCAAGTATTTCACTCTTCCTGAGAATAAAGTTTGCACCCACTGTAGTAAGAATGGCCACTACAAAATTGAATGTATTGCAAAAGAGCAGGCCAGTCGAAGAAATGAAAGGTTTGTACGAAAGAAAAGCTGGTTACCAAATTGGGCCATAAAAAGCTTGATTCATCCTTTCTCTCATAGAAAAGGACCCAAACTGGCTTGGGTCCCTAAGACTAACCCCTGATTTCTTGTTGTAGGTTCAAGTGAGAGGAAGAAACCAAATTTGGTACCTAGACGGCGGCTGCTCAAAATATATGACTGGGAACAAGGAACAGTTCCTTTCACTTGAAAACCTCAAAGGATGAAATATCTCCTTTGGAAATGGAAAGAAAGGTGAAATTATTGGGGTTGGTAAGGGAAAAGAGTGAATAACATCTATGTCATAGACCTATCCACACTATCAGAAAATGAACTCACCTGCTTAAGTGTGTTGGACAGTGATCCCTTCCTTTGGCACAAAAGACTTGGTCACGCTAGTCTAAATCAGCTTAACAAATTAGTCTCCAAGGACTTAGTGGTAGGGCTTCCTAACATTAAGTTCAAGGAAGACAAAGTTTGTGAGGCATGTGCAAGGGGGAAGCAGGTAAGATCCTCATTCAAAAGCAAGAAAATGGTCAGTACCACCAGGACGTTGGAACTGGTTCATATGGTTCTATGTGGTCCTATGAGAACTCTGAGAAGAGGTGGTAAGAAATATGTGATGGTACTAGTTGATGACTACTCAAGGTTCACTTGGACCGTATTCCTGACATCTAAAGATGAAGCATTTGATATGTTTACTTCATTTGTTAGAAAAACTCAAAAACAGTTAGGAAATTAACTAGCATCAATAAGATCTGATCATGAGACTGAATTTGAGAATGCAAAGTTTGCTGAATTTTGTGATGAACATGGCATAAATCACAACTTTCTGCCCCTAGAACCCCACAGCAAAATGGGGTTGTTGAAAGAAAGAACAGAACTCTTAAAGATATGGCTAGAACCATGCTTTTTTCTAGCAAACTACCCTATAGCTTCTGGGCAGAAGCAATAAACATTGCATGCTACATAATAAATAGATGCATGACCAGACCGCTGGTTGAGAAAACTCCTTATGAATTACTTAAAGGGAGAAATCCCAACATATCCCACCTTAGGGATTTTGGATGCAAGTTCTTTGTGCACAACAATGGCAAAGATTCCCTAGGTAAATTTGATCCCAGAAGTGATGAAGGAGTATTCTTGGGATATTCATCACATAGCAAAGCTTATAAAGTATATAATAAAAGAACTATGTGTGTAGAAGAGAGTGTGCATGTTGTTTTTGATGAAACTAACACTCTTTCTGAGAGACAGGAACCAGAAGATGAGGAGCTTGGACTGGTCAGAAGCAATGAACAAACTGGAGCAAATATGGAAGATGGACCAAGTCCAACTACCCCAAGCAACATGACAGGGGGAACTCAACAGCAAACTACTCTTGATCTTGGCCCTCATCCTGTTCCACAACAACAAGACACCATGGGATCATCAAGTCGTGAACAATTGGTGCTCAAAACACACAGATATCAAAGTTCTCACCCCTTTGAGAACATCATAACTGATTTGACATCCAGAATCAAAACCAGATCCTCCTTGAAAAATCTGTGTGCGTTTGATGCCTTTCTATCTTTGATCAAACCAAAGAACATTGTTGAAGCCTTACAGGATGCTGACTGGGTAAATTCCATGCAAGAAGAGCTAAGTCAATTTTAAAGAAGTCAAGTGTGGCACTTGGTACCCAGACCACTAGATAGATCAGTGATTGGCACAAAGTGGGTCTTCAGGAACAAACTCGATGAAGATGGAACGGTTACAAGAAACAAGGCTAGACTGGTTGTCCAAGGATATAGTCAAGAAGAGGGAATTGACTATGATAAGACTTTTGCTCCTGTGGCAAGACCGGAAGCAATCAGACTTCTTATAGCAGTTGCTGCTCACATGGAATTCATTCTCCACCAGATGGATGTAAAGAGTGCTTTCCTCAATGGCTACCTAAAGGAAGAAGTATTTGTCAAACAGCCTCCATGATTTGAAAGCAAGGAGACACCTGACCATGTGTATAAACTTGACAAGGCCTTGTATGGACTCAAGCAAGAACCAAGAGCATGGTATGAGCGGCTATCTAAATTCCTGCTAGAACATGACTACAAACGAGGTAAAATTGATAGCACTTTGTTCTTAAAGGAAAAAGGTAAGTATCTCCTGGTTGTGCAAATATATGTGGATGATATCATATTTGGAGCAACCTCTGAGAAATTGAGTAAGGAATTTGCCAAGCTTATGGGGAGTGAGTTTGAGATGAGTGTGATGGGTGAGCTAAACTTCTTTTTAAGCTTGCAAATTAAACAAAACTCAAATAGAACAATGATTCATCAATAAAAATATGTGAAAGAACTGCTCAAAAGATTTAAAATGGAAGACTCAAAATAAATAGACACCCCCAGAGCCACAGCTACAAAATTAGATGTGAATGAACCTGGTTCATCCGTTGATCAAAAGCTGTACAGCGGGATGATTGGGTCTTTATTATATCTCACTACCAGCAGACCTGACATTGTGTTCAGTGTAGGGCTGTGTGCTAGATTTCAGGCAAATCCAAAGGAGTCCCATCTAACTGCGGTGAAGAGAATTCTGAGATATTTTAAAGGCACCACTAATTTATGCCTTTGGTATCCTAAAGATAGTAATTTCGACCTTATAGGATATGCTGATACAGATTATGCAGGTTTCCTGGTTGACAGGAAAAGTACTTCAGGCATGGCTCACTTTTTGGGCTCTTTCCTTGTGTCTTGGTCCACCAAGAAACAAAACTCAGTAGCCTTGTCTACTGCTGAGGCTGAATATGTGGCTGCAGCCTCATGCTGTGCTCAGTTGCTATAGATCAAGCAACAACTCATGGATTTTGGTATAGAGGTTGGATGTATTCCTATTTTATGTGACAACACTAGTGAAATTAGTATGACGAAGAACCCGGATCATCATAAGAGAACTAAGCACATAGATGTCAGACACCATTTCCTAAGAGATAACTATGAAAAAGGAATGATCTCAATCGAATTCTGTGCTACTGACAAACAAATTGCAGATATCTTTACTAAAGCACTAAGTAGGGAGCATTTTGAGAGAAACAAATTAGAATTAGGGATGATTAAGATCACCTAATTGAAAAACAAAAATGAAAAAAAAATTTGGCTAGAAACACTAAAATAGGTAACTAACCATATTAATCATTGCTCAATATCATGTCTTTAATGCCATACTCTCTTCCCATGTGTTAATATGATTCTTTGGTTACTAATGATATTTTTCTATCTTTGTAAATTAAGGCCAACTAAAGACTCTAACATGATGAACCTGGTTCATCGTTGCTGGTTCATCTAACTGACAAGGTACATGCTCATCACTATACACTTATTCAAATAATTAAAGTCACACATGAGCAGGACTCTATCTATATTTGGTTCATTTCAAATTATCAGTACTTATCCAAAAATTAACCCGTTCCAAAGAGTCCAATCAAATCTTAATTAGCCTAGATTTAGGGAGTCATAACCGTCTAATCTACTGACACTCCTACAGCTATTAGACTCCCACTTGACCAAGAATTAAGCCCGTTGTGCATTTAATAACCACACCTTTAAATAGCCATCATTACCTCTCTTCTTCAAAAGTATAACCATCAAATCAAGTTCATCATTCCTCTCAACTAAAGTGATTAATACTCTTCTCTCTCCAAATCTTCATAACAATGTCTTCCACACCACCCCCTGCTACATCTTCATCAGCCACTCTGGATTGCGGTGTCGGTCTTGAAGACACTGGCTCTAATTCTCCATCGATACACAGCTTTCCCTCACAATCTCCAACCAGATCTTCAACCCCTCAAAACGCCCCAGTCCCAGAACCCATTCCCGAACCCACTCCTTCACCCAAAACAGTTCCAGCCATTACACCTAGCCCTACTCCGGCCCCCAGAAAACGTAGAGTGAAAATGTTAGCCAGAAAAATAGTTGCATCTGGTCCTCTTGCCAGGAAATTGAATGAAAAACTTCAAGCTAGTGAGGGCCAAGATTCTAAAAATCCAAGCGAGTCCTTTAAATCTTCAAATGAGGAAGAAGCAACAAGTTCATCTGATACTGAGAAGGCAAATTCTGAAGTTAGGTCTGAACCTGAAATGGCTGAAAATAGGTGTATTTTGATTGGGTTTATAATGGATGTAGAAGTGCCTGATAGGAGAAGGAAAATTGGGAAAAGGACAGAAATTGAGAGAGAGGGAGAAGGGAGTTCTGAAAGGGGAACTGGGAAGGAAGGTTCCACTCTGGAAATCTGTGGCCCCGCTCCTGTGATCGCTGAGGAGGGTGTCAACGACTTAGGGGGAAGAAACTCTAGGGAAGCAGCAACAGGACTAGAAAGTCTACAACATGCAGTGGATGAACCTAGTTCATCTATTGAAGAAACTCTGGCTGACTTGATGAAAAAGTGGGGGGAAACCTACAAACCTAAGAAGAAGAGAACCCCCAAATCCAAGAAAGTTGATACTCCAGTACAAACCAAGAAGAGAAAGGCCTCTTCAACTGTTGATGCTCCTACCCCTAAGAGTCGTGCTACTAGAAGTACTATCAGGAAAAGTGAAGAAAAGATGGAAAAAGCTCTTAGGGAGAGCAAAAAGAAGAAAGCTGCCGAGGGAAAGGCAAAGGTTGGCGAGCATGTTGAGGCAGTACAGACTGATGATGACGAGATGGACCTGGTCCATCAAGAGGAACAACCGGCTCAGTTTGAAGTTGAGACACCCAAGCCCAAGAAGGCCAAGACTTATTCAAAGAAGTCAGCTTTTGTGTCTGCCAAACCTTCAACCACTGCCAAGCGAACCAGGTCTAAACCAAGGAATGTTAAAATCAATGATGATGCTGAGTGGAGTGGAGAAGGAGCAGATGAATCTGGTGGGGACACTGATAAGCTAACAAACTTTGGGAAACGTACTATTCTGAAAGGAAACCTGTTCAGGGATCTTGAAGAATCTGGGATGATCTTTCTTGTGGACACGTTGGATGTGCAAGGTTGGAAAGACCTGGTACTTCATCTTGACGGCAAGCTGGCAAGAAATAAGCTTGTGGAATTCATGGCAAATGCATAAGTCAAGGATGGAAGGGTTTCCACTAGGGTACAGGGGGTTGAGATCTCTTTTGATGCCAAAGAATTGGGCGTGATACTTGGCATTCTCTCTGAGGGATATGATGATTACACCAGGCAGAGGTGGCCAAACTTGGATGGACTCCCTTCAGCCCTTCAAATCACAAAGTTCTTCAGTGAGAATGAGAAGGAGATGGAGCCTAGGGCAGTATTCAAAAGTGAGATGAGGCCACAACACAAACTATTCTTTGAGTTTGTCATCAAGTGCTTACTGCCCAGGCAAGAACGAAGGCATATTGCAAGTTACATGGATATCACTCCCATGGAGTGCATGTACCGTGGTCGGTAGATTAATTGGCCATCCTTCATCATTCAACTACGGGACAGGGTTGTAAATGTCTCCAAGTCACATGCTATACCATATGGGTTAATCCTAACTGATGTGCTTGCTCACTTCAAGGTGCCAGTGAAGAAGGCTGAAATGGAGACTGCTAAGGACCACGTTGGGAAGAACACGCTACTGACCTGTGACTACATTGTGAACATTCCTGAGGATGAACCTGGTTCATCTAGGAAGATGCATGTTAATAGCAAGGTCAGGATGTTTGTGCATGAAGGTAAGGTCAAGGATGCTGAGATCCTTCGTTTGAAAACTCGCCTTACAGAGGTTGAAGCTGAGCGGAATGCTCTCAAAGCAGAATTAGCTAAGGAAAAGGAGAAGAATTAGGGTGTTCTGAAACAAATGCTCTCCCTTATTCAAGCAAAGAACACAACCCCTGCCCCTTCCCAGCCTTAGGTGTCCAGTGCCTTCAAAAACCCCTCTATGACCCAGTTTGGGATTGTCTGATTCTGCTATGTTTTTTTGTTTTTTTTTTGCTCATGGTTGTGGCTGTTTTTATTTTTTTTTGTGTTTGGTGCCTGATCAATTATCCAATCAATGAATTTTGCTATTCTGTTATTGACTTTTTCTCAGTTTCTTAAATAGCTTACATTTCTTGGTTTCTTTTGATGATTAATTCATGTTTTGCACCTGCAGTTGCCTCAATGGACATGAGTAATTATTTATATTCTAGTAAGTTTATCATTTTGCAACTTTTTGATGATGCCAAAAGGAGGAAGATATGTGCTTTTCATAGTATTGTGATGTTTATAACCTAATGAACTTGGTTTCTCCATGATAAATGCTTAATGCTATAAAAAGTGTCTATGTTGGATTGAAGTATTTACAGGGTTAAGCACAGAGTTTGTCATCATCAAAAAGGGGGAATTTGTTAAATCAAGTCACTGCATGGTTTTGAAGAATGACAAATGATAACACAGTTGAACCAGGTCCATCAGGGAAAACATAGTCAAGCAGACTAGATGGCACGAGAAGAGTCCATGCGCAGGAGATAACATCATCTCATAATTGAGGTGTTATCTCCTAAGCGAAAAGATTGCAAATTGATAAGGAGATAGACTTCGTATTCAGGTAGGACAGAATCATGATAAAGGAAAATCAAGGAAGTTGATATAGACTCAAACTCATCAACCAAGGAAGAGTTGCATCAGAACTGAACAACAACATCTCAACTACTGATTCTATAAATTGTTGAAGCATTCCTGCTGAAGAAATTGCGCACATACACAGAAGTGAAACAATAATTGGAAGCAAAATTACCGAAGAAATTTTGCAAGCAGTTCATGTGAAGAATCCTTGTGTAACTCAAAAGCTACTTGAACCAGCTCGAAGAACCAGTTCCATCTGTTGCCTTTTGAGTCTAGTTGTTTGTAGTAGGTGATTACATATTGTATCTTTCAGCTTTATCTAGAAGCAATTGTAATAGGTATACAGTGTTCAAGTTAGAGTTAACTTGAAGTTTGTCGCAATTAGCTAGAGGCGAGTTTGCCACAAAGGGATTAGAGTTAGTACTTAGGTTTACAAAAGAGTTTATTTTGTAAATGTTGTTTGGCTCATTGACATAGTGAAGAGTTTGGGTCGTGGTTTTTTCACCTTTTGAGTCAGGTGTTTTCCACGTAAAATTATTGTGTTCTTTTATTTCTGCAATTAGTTTTCCGCAAACTGTAGAAGTTGGAACACCTAGAAGAACCTAGTTCTTCTATAGAGACTGCACTCGAAAATTGGACACCACACAAATCACCACCCTCTTGTGTGGTATTGACGTATGAAACATCATATTTTTATAATGTTAAATAATTATTTTTTGTCATTTTCAGGCACAAATGATATTTTTGTTATTTATTTATCACTTTTATAAATTATTTATTTGATTAAAAATGGGTATCTAAAATCTAACCCTAAATTCCTCCTATTTTCGGACCTAAACTACCCAGACCTCATCCCAAATTACCCCAAACCTCATCTCAATTACCCCAATCCCAACACCATCAACCCACTACCCATACCCGTTCAATTGACCCGCCCCCAATTCCTTTTAAATTCTAGCAGTTGATCTCTAAGATCAACAGCCCACAATCAACCGACCATTTTTAATTACTTGACCCCTAAACCTAATCCCCATTCCCCCTTTACCCGCCGCCTTTGAATCCTCTCCCATCTTCTTCTATGAACCCTAGCCGCCATATCTCTCAACCTCTCCAAATCCGGCCCTAAAATGGAACCAATCGTTGATTCACTTGCCTTATTGATCTTCTCTTACTACTGGTTACTCGTCTGTGGTATTACCCAGTTGCTTGCCTAACATGAAAAGCAAATCTCATCAAAATTGAACCAAATCTGTTCATATCTTTTATTTCACTGACTATTCTCTCGATGTTCATCATTTGTTCTTTGTAAATACGAATATTTTCTACATCTGTTGATGATTCTTACCTACCCTAAATTAGGGTTTTTAGACCTCTTTCAATTGAACAAAAATGGGATCGATTCTTTGATTTTAAGTGATATTCTGTCTATATTTGTCCTATTCTATGTGGTGTTTGATTTTATTCTGCCGATTGTACACTTTCCCTAGGGTTTGAAACTTTTCCCTTTTCCTTACTGATTCTGATTGCATGTAATGAATCTTTCCTTTCTCGTGTTTGATTGATGATTTTCCTTATTTGGATGTTAATTTCTACTACTATATAAACCCCTCCCCATTCCCCTTTGATATAGGAGAAGAATCCTTAATATTTACTAAAAAACTGAAGTTATAGCTCTTTGTTCTCGAAATACTCTTATTCTATATTCTGGTTCTTGGCCGGCTGTAAGCCAAGGCCAGAAATTCTGGTTCTTGCTACTGTGGACTTTGTTATTTCCTATTTTCACTTAACTGGTGAGTTGCTGAACTTTTGTCACTTCATTCCTATTTATCTGCCATTTACATATGTTTTCGCTTCTGAAGATTGTATTTTAATGTGTTTTCTAGGTTGTTCTTGTATATAATCCTTATTGCTTTACTTTAATTTTTGGTCTCTATAATCTTCACTTCATTATGTTGGTAATCTGAAACATGCCTAAGCCTAATTTGAGTAATCAAGATCCTCTTAGCCAATGTGTTACTGCTTGACATCTCTTTGGTGTTTAATCCTACTTAAGATGTCCATTCTGTAATTTGAATCTGCTCCATATGCATAATTTTAACTTCTTTAGGTTACTTGGTCTATTAGGTCAGATTTGAATGCTTACACTAACTATATGACATGTGTTTATCTTCCCTTCTTGTCCTGAATCTCTATAATGGAAATCTTGCATAGGTAGTATGTTTAATTTTGTATACCCCTCAGCATGTTTTGGCTCACTTGAGCCACCAGTATGTTGTCATAATTTGTGCTTCCCTACTATGTCTAAATGTTGTTCTGCTGCCTGATATGAAATTAAAATGGCTATTTGTGACACTAGCACGTGTACCTAACATAATATGGACCTTTTCCCTGTTATGAGTCTGTCCTACAAACCTGTTTGTTAAGGTATAACTACTTATTCACTAGGTGTTTACTAAGTGTGTTCTTAAAACCTAAAGTTTATCTGATTGTCTACTTTGTGTGCCCAACTTGACTTTGTTTATACACTTCATTTTTGTCCCTCAGTTATTGTCCACTCTCCTTCATTATCACTTATGTTATTCTGAACTCCCTATTCCTAGTCGACTGAAAGCCAAGGCTATCAAGACTCTTGCCACTCACCTCCCTAGTGTGAGCACTGCTCAGGGTTCATTTGAGACCCTTGTTTATTCTGATACACTAGGACTTAGTGCCTAGTATCTCCTTTGAATTATCCCTGCTAACCTCCCTAGTGTGAGCACTGCTCTGGGTTCTCGAATCCCTTGGGAACTCTGACACACTAGGGCCTTGGTTATATATGCTCAACTTTGTTCTTGTTCTCATTGGGTGAATCACTCAATTCCTGACTACTTTATGTCTATGAAGGTGTAATTTCTGGGTTATTATGAAGCATGGGAATGAAGGCCTGGCCTGGCCAGGTGTATCTTTGGGCCTATTGTGGGCCCTCTATAGTTGTTTTACTTTATAATTATTATATTCGTTCTAGGTCTGTAATAATTCTTGTAATATCATTTTGGGGTGTCAGTAAAATTGGGAAAGGGGCTTTTATCCCATACTTGCATTGAATTGGGTAGAAATCATGCCTATAGGTTCATTACTTAGATCATAAATGTGTTATTATATGTTCGGTTGTCATGTGTTAGAAATAACGCCCATAGGTATTCTATGTGGCGCATAACGTGTTACCTTTTTTTTTTGGTCAATAAGGTGAACTTATATTAATTTAAACAGTGACATTTCAAGGAGCTCGTTGCAATTCATTACAAAAGGAGTAATCAAAAAGGTGATCGTTGGGGTGATCACTATCAAACAGGTGGGCTTGTTGATGTCCATGTTCTTGCTTTGCAAAATATGTGCCTAGTTCATATGAATGCTGCATGTAGGACAAGTTGTTTGGGTGGCCAGATATCTTCACAAGTCTTGGGTAGGAAGCTTCCTGTCGATCGGCCAAAAGTTGTGGTAGCAAAAAATCTAGGGGCTGGTTGAAGACAGTTGTTTTGTCATGAAAATTTGAAGTGGCACCAGTCCGATCAAGGGTGTGTGCAACGAAGTTTTACTCCATGTATGTATGGATGATAGGAGGATTACCCAACTGGTGAAGTAAGTACCTGCCTTCCATTAACATGGATGAGTAATGTAAATTATGTTTTTTAAGCATCGAGATTACCTTTATAGAATCCACGTTCACTTCTAATGGTTTGAATTGATGACGCCAAGCTAGTTTCAGCCCCTGTAATAATGCATGCAATTCCATAGAGGTGGACAGCCTGTAGGTCTGGTGCCCATGAAGCCTAGTAAGCAGTATCCCATGGCATTTCGGAATACTCCTCATATGCCATTGGTAGTTGGATTTGTTTTGACAGCGCTATCTGTGTTTAATTTAATTATACCTACGGGAGGGGGATGTCATTTGACATACATGTGTGTGGGTGCTCGTGATTGTGATTTTTGTTGGATAAGGTAGTGATATTCCTCCAGACCCCACATGTTGGGAGCAAACTGGTTTTGTTGTTGTTGTAAGGTAGTGATATTCCACTGCTTCTCATAGCATATTCTTAGTTGAGGGAGGTGGTGATGAGTGTCATTTGAAGAGGTAGTGATTTCGAAGTTTACAAATATTCCATATTATGTGAGGAATCAGTAGACGTGGGGGCAAGTGGAATGGTAGATTGGGAGAGCTAGTGATTAATTGGTGGATAATTTGGATAGGTGGTGAAGGTAAGAGATCACAAGCATGTAAGGTGTGTGCAAGCCCTAATTGAGACCATATACTAGACGTCGTAGTGCATTAGAAGAGAAGATGTGTAATGTTTTCTTCACTTTGAAGACAAAGGTTGCATGTATTGGATTGGGTGGCATGGATATGGTGAAGGTAGGTAGTTGTGGCTATTCTTTGGTGTGATATGATCCACAGAAGATATAGTATTTTTGGTGGTAAGTGTAGTTTCCAAAGTCAATTGTGTGGGTAGGTTGTTGTGTGGTTTTCTAGTGTGTGATATGTCACGACCCAAAATCTTAACTCAGGTCGTGATTGGTCGTGATGGCGCCAACACCGTGGTCAGGCTAACCAACACTTGATTTACTAGTGAAATTCCCTTATTTGCGAAAACATTCCAACACTTTCCAGATTTTAAGTTTAAACATTAAGTAAAAGTGGATAAAGTTTGACTGACTTGAACAGAATCAACCATAAGGGATCATAACCCAATATTTACAACCCAAAAATAAAGTATCCACTACATGTGTGCCAGGAACCAGTGTCACAAGTCTACAGACATCTATTAGAATGAGTATCCAAAAGAATACAAGTATGCCCTACAGTTTGATGAACAATATAGACAGATATAATAACAAAAAGGAAAGAAACTCTAAGGTGCTGCCAAAGAACGTCAAGGGAAGAAGCTCACCGAGAAGTCCACAGCAAGTACTAGTCAGGGACGTACGTCGGACTAATACCCAGATACACCTGCCTCAGAACCTGTACAATTAAGTACAGAAGCATAGCATGAGTACATAAATAATATGTACCCAGTGAGTATCCGTCTAATCTCGAAGAAGTAGTGACGAGAAGTCGACGTGATAATACTAGGGTCCAGATAATATAGTTTAAGTGTAAGTCTAAACAGGGATAGCAGTCATGGACAATAATGAAGGCAGAAGCATCAAATAACATCTACAGCTATCTTTACGTGTCAAGTTCCCTAGCATGTAAATTACCTAGTTTTCCTTTTCATGATATTCTACAAACGCACATTCACATAACACCCAGACAATTACAAACACATGTCATGTCGTGGACGTACGGCCGATACGATGCGAAAATAAATGTGCACTATCGAAGGGTCGAACAGATCGAACCATAGATGCATCTATTACACCGCTCGCGAATCGAACATGTGACGCGGTTGACATAAGAGTAGTTCAACCCCGCTCTCAAATCATACGTGCAACGCAGGTACCCATTTACATACACATAATTAACAGGATATCAGGGATTCAGTAAAAGATATACTTACAGGAAAAGGATTAAATGATAATAATTTCAGAATGTAACCTCCTAGATATGCATTCAGTAGTTCAAGGATATTAGGCAATCTAAATTAACATTCAGGATTTATCGATACGGCACATAAAACATGCTTGTGAATCCTAAAACTACCCGGCATAAAATAATAGTAGCTACGCGCGGACTCTAGTCACTTCGTGCGTGCGTAGCCCCCGCAATTAAGGACATGCAATCATTTATATTTACCTATGGGGACAATTCCCTCTTGCAAGGTTAGAAAGGAGACTCACCTCGTGTCGAGCCTACTTTTCGGGTCAAGAATGCGCCCGAAACTCCAAACTCCTCTCCCAATGACTCGAAACTAGTCAAATGTTGTATAAATTAATTAATCTACACTCAAAAGTATGAAATTCTCCTATTTAAACAATTACTTCAACCTACATTGAAGAATCTCAAAATACACCCCCGGGCCCACATGCTCGGATTCCGAAAATTTTCGAAGGAATCATTTACCCATAACCTAAGGATCATTAATATATGGTTTTCGCATGATTTCATAACTAGTTAGTGGGTAAATCCCTAAATTTCATAAATCCCTAGGTGTTTACTGTAACCCTTGATTTATATTTATTTAGGATGTTAATTTACATAGGAATTCAAGTATTGAACTAACATTAGGGTAGAAATTACTTAGCTTTCAGTAGCTAGGTCGTTTGCCCCTTTTTCAAGCTCCTAAGGTCGCCAATCGAGGAAAGAAATGGTGAAAAGTGTCTCATTCTTGTAATTTTAAAAGAACCTCACTGCCTATAGGTCTTTCGCACCTGCGGCTCGAGGACCGCACCTGCGGTCTCGCATCTGAGGAAATGGGCAAGAGGGTCTGGGCTCGCACCTGTGAAGAGGAGTCTGCACCTGCGGCTCCGCATCTGCGGAAGGTTATCTGCACCTGCGAAATTGGGCGAACTAACCTAGGGCTGCATCAGCGAAGCTGGGACTGCAGGAGCGGTCTCGCACCTGCAACCCGGCCACCGCAGGTGCGGTCGCACCAGATCTGGTGCACCTGCAGCTATTTTTGCTGGTTTTTAGCCTCGCTCGATGCCCGAGCGGCATCTGGGCCCACCCGAGCCCCCGTCTTATTATACTAACAAGTCCAAAATCATAATACGAACTTGCTCGAGCCTTCGGAACACCCAAAACAACGCTAACACTAAAAATCACACCTCAAAAGCCCTAGAATCAAACTTAAGAATTTTAAGTTCTTGAGTTCGCTAACAATGCACTGAACCTATCTATAATACTCGGAATGACACCCAATGTTTCAAGCAAGTCATAAATGACATGTTCCGTTCGGACCTCGATAACACAAAATCACGTCCGAAACCTCAATTTGAACTTAAAGAAACTCTTATTTCATTATTGGGCGCTGCAACGCTCCCCGGTCATTCAAAACCCGTTCCGAACATATGCCCAAGTCCGAAATCATCATATGAAGCTACCGGAATCGTCGAAACTCGATTCCGAGGTCATTTACTATAAATGTTGAACGAAGTCAAACTTGGCCTTTAAGGCAAACCTTAAGGAACCAAGTGTTCCTATACCATTCCAAACTCTTCCAAATCCCGAACCACCCGCCCCCGCAAGTCATAAATCAGTAAAAGAAACCATGGGAAGTCTTATTTATGGGAACGGGGTCCTGAAACACAAAACGATCGGTCGATTCGTTACATTCTCCACCTCTTAAACAAACGTTCGTCCTCGAACGGGCCTAGAATAATACCTGAAGTGCTGAATAAGTGTGGATATATGCTCCGTATGTCCTCCTCGGACTCCCAAGTCGCCTCCTCGACCGGTTAGCCCCTCCACTGGACCTTTACGACAGAAACTCTCTTGGACCTCAACTGGCGATCCTGTCTGTCAACAATAGCAACTGGCTCCTTTTCGTAGCCCAACCTCTCATCCAACTGAATGGTGCTGAACTCAACCACGGGAGAGAAGTAGGCGTGGTACCTCCGGATCATGGATACATGAAAGACCGGATGGACTCCTGATAAACTGGGAGGTAAAGCAAGCTCATAAGCAACCTCTCCAACCCGCCACAATACCTCGAAGGGACCTATAAACCCCGGGCTCATCTTGCCCCTCTTCCCAAACCTCACAATACCCTTCATCGGCGAGACCTTCAACAGAACCTTCTCTCCCTCCATAAAAGATACATCACGCGCCCTCTGATCCGCGTAACTCTTCTGTCTGGACTATGTTGTGCGAAGCCTCTCCTGAATCAACTTCACTTTATCCAAAGCATCCTTTACCAGGTCGGTGCCATATAACTTGGCCTCACCAGGCTCAAACCACCCGATAGGAGAACGAAATCGCCGGCCATACAAGGCCTTAAATGGAGCCATCTCAATGCTGGACTGATAGCTATTATTGTAAGCAAACTTGGCCAAAGGCAAGAACTGGTCCTACTGACCTCCGAAGTCAATCACATATATCCTGATCATGTCCTCCAATATTTGAAATGTCCGCTCTGACTGCCCGTGTGAAATGTTGTGTTGAGCTCCACTCGGGTGCCCATCTCACTGTGCAATACTCTCTAGAAGTGCAAGGTGAACTGAGGATCTCGATCTGATATAATGGACACAGGCACACCGTGCAACCGGACTATCTCCCGAATGTTGATCTGGGCCAACCTCTCAGAAGTATAAGTAGTAGCTACTGGAATGAAATGCGCCGATTTGGTCAACCTGTCCACAATGACCCAAACCGCATCAACCTTCCGCAAAGTCTGAGGCAATCCAACTACGAATTCCATAGTGATGCACTCCCACTTCCACTCAGGTATGGGCATCTGGTTAAGTAGGCCTCCTGGCCTCTAGTGCTCATACTTAACCTGCTGGCAATTAAGACATCTAGACACATACTCCACTATGTCCTTCTTCATCTGCCTCCACCAGAAATGCTGCTTCAAGTCACGATACTTCTTCGTAGCACCGGGATGAACAGAATATCGTGAACTGTGGGCCTCCTCTATAATCCTCTCACTCAGGCCATCAACATTGGGAAAACACAAACGACCCTAAAGTCTCAGAAAACCATCCTCTCCAATAGTAACATCTTTGGAACCTCGAACCCTTGTCTCCCGTAGCTCTGCCAAGCACGGGTCATCAAACTGCCAGGCCTTAATCTCTCCCAATAACGAAGACTGAGCAACCACATGTGCAAGAACTCGGCGAGGCTCTGAAAGGTCCAATCTCACAAGGCAATTAACCAAGGACTGAATGTCCAAAGCTAGAGGCCTATCCTCTGCTGTAATATAAGCCAAACTACCCATACTCTCCGCCTTCCTGCTCAAGGCATCTGCCACCACATTTGCCTTGCCCGGATGATAGAGAATGGTGATATCATAATCCTTCAGCAACTCAAGCCACATGTGCTGTCTTAAATTAAGATCCCTCTGCTTGAACAAGTGCTGCAAGCTGCGGTGGTCTGTATAAACCTCACAAGACACCCCATACAAGTAGTGCCTCCAAATTTTAAGAGCATGAACAATCGTCGCCAACTCCAGATCGTGCACTGGGTAATTCTTCTCATGAACCTTCAGCTGGCACGAAGCATAAGCAATAACTCTCCCCTCCTGCATCAACACACATCCCAAAACAATGCGTGAAGCGTCGCAATATATTGTATACATCCCAAAACCGGAAGGCAGTACTAGAACTGGTGCTGAGGTCAATTCTGTCTTGAGCTTCTGAAAGCTCACCTCACACTCGTCGAACCATCGAAACGGGGCATTTTCTAAGTCAATCTAGTCAGTGGGGATGCAATGGACGAAAATCCCTCCACAAATCGAGGATAATAACCTGCTAGACCCAAGAAGCTCCTGATCTCTGTAGCTGAAGTAGGACGTGGCCAACTCTACACTGCCTCAATCTTCTTAGGATCAACCTTGATACCCTCTCCGGATACCACATGTCCCAAGAATGCCACGGAATCCAACCAGAACTCACAGTTGGAGAACTTAGCATATAGCTTCTGTTCTCGCAAAGTCTGGAGCACAACTCTCAAATGTTGCTCGTGCTGCCCCAGGCTACGTGAGTAAATCGGAATGTCATCAATGAAGACAATGACAAAAGAATCAATATAAGGCATGAACACCATGTTCATCAAGTCCATAAATGATGCCAGGGCATTAGTCAAGCCAAAGGACATCACCAGGAACTCATAATGGTCGTATCTCGTACAGAAAGCAGTCTTCGGAACATCCGAGTCCCGAATCCTAAGCTGGTGGTACCCCGATCTCAAATCAATCTTAGAAAACACCCGAGCACCCTTCAACTGGTCAAATAAATCATTGATATGCGACAATGGGTACTTATTCTTAATGGTGACCTTGTTCAACTGACGGTAGTCAATACACATCCGCATAAACCCATCCTTCTTCTTCACAAATAGCCCTGGAGCACCCCCAAGGCGATACACTCGGCCTGATAAACCCTTCACCAACAACTCCTCAAGTTTCTCCTTCAATTCTATCGGAGCCATACGGTACGGAGGAATGGAGATAGGTTGGGTGCCTGGAGCTAAATCAATACAGAAATCAATATCACGATCCGGAGGCATGCATGGAAGGTCTGAAGGGAATACATCAGCAAACTCTCAAACCACTGGCACTGAATCAATCATCGGAGACTCGGCGGTGGTGTCCCACACATAAGCAAGATAGGCCAGGAAGCGCATCTCGACAATATGTCGAGCCTTCAGGAAGGAAATAACCCTGCTGGCTGCACTAACTGAGGAACCTCTCCACTCCAGCCTAGGCAACTCGGGTATGTCTAGAGTAACCGTCTTGGCATGGCAATCTAGAACGGCATGATAGGGAGATAGCCAATCCATGCCTAGAATAACCTCAAAATCAACCTTGTCGAGCAATAGGAGGTCCGCTCTGGTATCGAACCCACAAAATGTAACCACACAGGACCGATAAATCCAGTCTACCACCACAGAATCGCCCACAGGAGTGGACACATAAATAGGAGTACTCAGGGACTCACGACGAATATCCAGGAAATGAGAAAATAAGACTAATACATATTGATAAATGGATCCTCGATCAAGTAATACTGACGCCTCTCTACCGCATACTGAAATAATATATGTGATCATGGCGTCTAAGGCCACTGCATCTGATCTGGCCGGGATAGCATAGAATCTGGCTGGATCACTGGATGACTGACCTCCACTAGAATAAATAGGAGTTGGCTGAGCTCCCCCGGTATGGCCTCCACCTCCGGGACAACCTTTACCAGCCTGTCCTCCACCTCTGGTGGCCGAATCGTCGGTGCTGAGAATGTAGGCTGATAACTCTGCTAAACGGCCTTGCCCCGAAGCCTGGGATAAGTCCTCCTCATATGTCCTGGATCCACGCACTCATAACATCCCCTTGGTACCATGGCCTTCTGCCTTGAAGAAGAAGAACCATGTATAGCTGGAGGGCGATACGAACTCTCTGGCATAGCACTGAAATAGGGACCGGAAGACCCCTGATGACCGAAATACCCACTGGAGGAACCCTGGATGGCTGGTGGGCGGTAAGAACTCTCCAGCATGGCACTGAAATAAGGCCTCACTGGAACACCACGAAGAGGTGGTGGGGGTGCTGAATATGGAGGCCTGCTAAGCTGGCCCCTACCGAACTGACCTCTGCCCCTGGCTGGAGCACCTCTGAAATCCCCAGAGAATCTAGCTCTCTTATCCTGCTGACTCTGCTCTCTGCCCCTCAATCGGTAACCCTCAATCCGACGAGAAATCTCGACCACAAGCTGATAGGGAGTGCCCATCTCCACCTCTCGGACCATGTTGGCTCTAATACCTGAGTGCAACCCAGCTACAAACCTCTGCACTCTCTCATCATCAGTAGGAAGTATCATGAGGGCGTGACGAGACAACTCAGAAAACCTGGCCTCGTAGTCAGTCACGGACATTTGACCCTGCTCCAGCTGCTCAAACTGATACCACAGCTCTTCCCTCTCAGAGGGGGGGATATATCTGTCCAGGAACAACTGAGTGAACGGCTCCTAAGTGAGGGGAGGAGACTCTGACGGTCTACCAAGTATATGGGACTGCCACCATCTACGGGCCCTTCCCTCTAACTAGAAGGTAGTGAAATCGACTCCATGTGACTCCAGTATCCTCATGTTGTGTAGTCTGTCCCTGCACCTATCAATAAAGTCCTTTGTGTCCTCATGATGCTCACCTCCGAAGACAGGAGGGTGCAATCTGGTCCATCTATCCAATAACGTCTGCGGATCGCCATTCGCAATTGGTCTAGGCTCAGGTGCCGCTGCTACGGGCTGGGCCCCATCCACGGGAAGTGTACCCGGAGTCTGATATACTGCTACTGCATGACCAGCGGCCTGGGCAGTAGGGGTATGGACTCCCCCTCCCGCCTGAGATGTGGCAGGATCCGCTGGAAATAAACCAGCCTGAGTCATGGTGTCTATGAACCGCATCATATGGCCCATGAACACCTGGAATCCCGACGCCGTCATAAAGTCTAATGGGGCAAGATCTGCTGCGGGCGCCTCGCCTTACTCCTCTATGACAGGATCCTCTGTCGGGTCCGCTGGGGGTGCTACAAGAACAGCTCTGGGACATCCTCGTCCCCTACCTCGGGCAGGTGCCCTCCCCCGGCCTCGGGCGATGGGGGTAGCGGCCCCTCCCGGGTCTGGAACATCGGTTGCGCGTGTCCTCACCATCTGTGAGAGAGTAGAAGATTGAGATTCATTATACCATCAATTGCAAGACAGAATATGAACAAAGAGATATTTCCTAACACCCCTTAGCCGCCCAAAGATAAATACAAACGTCTCCGTATCGATCCGCAAGACTATTAGGTTTGCCCGTGACTTGTGAGTCCTATGTGAACCTATAGATCTGATACCATGTTATCACGACACAAAATCTTAACTCAGGTCGTGATGGCTCCCAACACCGTGGTCAGGCAAGCCAACACTTAATTTACTAATGAAATTCCCTTATTTGCGAAAATATTCCAACACTTGCCAGATTTTAAGTTTAAACATTAAGTAAAAGTGGATAAAGTTTGACTAACTTGAACAAAATTAACCATAAGGGATCATAACCCAATATTTACAACCCAAAAATAAATTATCCACTACGTGTGTGCCAGGAAAAAGTGTCACAAGTCTACAGGCATCTATTAGAATGAGTATCCAAAAGAATACAAGTTTGCCCTACTGTCTGATGAACAATATAGACATATATAATAACAAAAAGGAAAGAAACTCCAAGGTTATGCCAGAGAACGTCAAGGGAAGAAGCTCACCGAGAAGCCCACACCAAGTACTAGTCAGGGACGTACGCCGGACCGATACCCAGATACACCTGCCTCAGAACCTGTACAATTAAGTACAAAAGCGTAGCATGAGTACATAAACAATATGTACCTATTGAGTATCCCATATAATCTCGAAGAAGTAGTGACGAGAAGTCGACGTGATACTTCCTGGGTCCAGATAATATAGTTTAAGTGTAAGGCTAAACAGGGATAGCAGACATTGACAATAATGAAGGCAGAAGCATCAAATAACATCTACAACTATCTTTACATGTCAAGTTCCCTAGCATGTAAATTACCTAGTTTTACTTTTCATGATATTCTACAGACGCACATTCACATAACACCCAGACAAATACAAACACATGTCATGCCGTGGACGTACGGCCGATACGACGCGAAATAAATGTGCATTGTCGAAGGGTCGAACGGCTCGAACCATATATGCATCTATTACACCGCTCGTGTGTCACGCCCCCAAACTAGGGGAGGCACGACTGGCACTCGATACTTTATTTGATCGAGTTAGC
>ML243606.1:3875-14102 GCA_005239495.1 Nicotiana undulata
CTCAATTCTAACACAAAGTACTTATTAGATCGAATGTACTTCTTAGATCTAATAGAATGATTTTCTAGAACACCTCTAACTGAGGGGCAAATAGTCAATTTTGAAAGAACTTATTGTCAACCTCCTTCAGATATGAATCTATCTGATTCAGAAGGGAAGAACTTGCATCAGTATCTCAATTTCAATTCAAACATGGGTTTGATTCACACTCCATGTTCTGAGAAAGATTTATCATCCGAAAAGAGGAAAAAACGGAGTCTTTGTCTAAAGAAATGCGTTGAGAAAGGGCAGATGTATAGAACCTTTCAACGAGATAGTGCTTTTTCAACTCTCTCAAAATGGAATCTATTCCAAACATATATGCCATGGTTCCTTACTTCGACAGGGTACAAATATCTAAATTTTCTATTTTTAGATACTTTTTCAGACCTATTGCCAATACTAAGTAGCAGTCAAAAATTTGTATCCATTTTTCATGATATTATGCATGGATCAGGTATATCATGGCGAATTCTTCAGAAAAAATTGTGTCTTCCACAATGGAATCTGATAAGTGAGATCTCGAGTAAGTGTTTACATAATCTTCTTCTGTCCGAAGAAATGATTCATCGAAATAATGAGTCACCATTGATATCGACACATCTGAGATCGCCAAATGCTCGGGAGTTCCTCTATTCAATCCTNTTCCCGTGGCCATCAGTCCTCCTTTTTCTATCCATGGATGCTATTCGCCATTGGCCTCTCTATCAGTTGGACATTAAGAATGTTTTTCTTTACGGTGACCTTGAGGATGAGGTTTATATGGAGCAACCACCTGGTTTTGTTGCTCAGGGGGAGTCTAGTGGCCTTGTATGTCGATTGCGCCGGTCCCTCTATGGTCTAAAACAGTCTCCTTTAGCCTGGTTTGGTATGTTCAGCACAGTTATTCAGGAGTTTGGCATGACTCGTAGTGAAACTGATCACTCTGTATTTTATCGCATTCTACTTCAAATCTCTATATTTATCTGGTCGTTTATGTTGACGATATTGTTATTACCGGCAATGATGAGGATGGTATTAAGCAATATCTCTTTTAGCACTTTCAGACTAAGGATATGGGCAGATTAAAGTATTTTCTAGGTATTGAGGTCGCTCAGTCTAGCTCAGATATTGTGATCTCACAATCGAAGTATGCCTTAGATATTTGAAGAAACAGGAATGACAGGTTGTAGACCTGTTGACACTCCGATGGATCCGAACTCTAAACTTCTGACATGACAGGGGGAGCCTCTTAGCGATCCTGCAAGATATAGGCGGTTGGTTGGTAAATTAAATTACCTTCACAATGACTAGACCTGATATTTCCTTTCCTGTAAGTGTTGTGAGTCAGTTTATGGATTGAGAGTCATTGGGATGCAGTTGTCCGCATTCTTCGGTATAAAAAATCAGCTCCAGGCAAAGGCTTATTGTTTGAGGATCGAGGCCATGAGCAGATTGTTGGATACTCAGATGCTGATTGGGCAGAATCCACTTTTGATAGACGTTCTACGTCTGGATATTGTGTCTTAGTAGGAGGAAATTTGGTGTCTTGGAAGAGCAAGAAACAAAAAGTGGTTGCTCGATCTAGTGCAGACGCAGAATATCGAGCAATGGCTATGGCGACATGTGAGCTAATTTGGATCAAATAGTTGCTCAAGGAGTTGAAATTTGGTGAGATTAGTCAGATGAGACTTGTGTGTGATAATCAAGTTGCTCTTCATATTACGTCAAATCCATTGTTCCATGAGAGAACTAAACACATTGAGATTGACTGTAACTTTGTTAGAGAAAAGATACTCTCGGGAGTACTACAAAGTTTGTGAAGTCGAATGATCAGCTTGCAGATATTTTCACCAAGTCCCTCACTCGTCCTCGTATTAACTACATATGTAACAAGTTCGTTACATATGATTTATATGCACCAGCTTGAGGGGGAGTGCTAGAATAGTTAGGTCAATGTATGTAATTAGTCCTAGTCCCTTATGTAATAGGAGTAGGTTATGTATACATTAAGGCTTATTGTAACATAGCAATTTCAATCAATAATATTTTCTCCCGTGCTTTCTCACATAATGTATTCGCTCCCTGCATTTTTTCATAAGCTCTAAAAACAATATGCTTTTCCAGGTAGTCCAAACATGGTAATCCTCTCTAAATTTACTAGTTGTAGTCCATCTGTCCATGAAAGTTTTTTTTTTACAAGTACTTGTAGTCCATGTTAATTAGTCTATTTAGCCAAGATATGATCTCTTCTGCAAAACCAAGGCCAACATGTTTCAGCATTGGTTTTAATATATGACAGGATAACCCAACTACATTAATCAGACATATTTTTCCAACTCTGCACTCTCAACTAAAGTAGATATAATACAGAGGGACCTATAGAGTAATACTGTCATTATACAAGAAGCCAGGACTCTTTATTATTTTCTTAAATTTGACAATAAAGCAAGATATGTTAAAGGAAGACGCCAATAAGAGAATATCATTACCTTTTCACAAAAAAAAAAAAAGAGGAATTAATTATCCTAGCGAATCTAAAAGTTACACTTGGTAAGTAGAACTGTCCAATCCCTTTGGAGTCGAGGGGGTGTCGTCGAGATGAATATTCATCATGGGAAGCCTAAAAGGTTGTTCCTAGCACCTAGTGATTCATGGCCAAGGTATAACCTTGTTTAGTAATCTGATAGTTTGAGAGTGGAAATATCTTTGGCGTAAACTGTTAATTTGACGTTGTTGTCAACTGTAGGAATACTTGGAGGAATCTGTTCAGCTACAATCCAACACGTACAAAATGTTGGGCGACTCAGTTGCTTGGGGTGGATGTACTATAATCTACCTGCTTGGCCAACAATTGCATTTTGAACTGTTTGATTTTTCCCATCAAGTCCTCAATGTTGCCGAGGTGGAGTCTGTAGCAATATCGCCAACCCAGAAGAATCCTAATTTCCTCCAGGTATGATTTGCGAATTAACCAAACAAATAATGCTCTTTGTTATTTTGAACATGTTGAACTGCATCTGTAAGAATTAACACTATAATTATGTTCTCCACTTCATGATGGCTTATGTTTCTTTCAACTAAATTATTTGAAACTGTGTCAACTAAAATTTTGTTGTGACAGCTTTCTTGGCGCATAATTATTCCAAACACTTCTCCTCCCCCCCCCCCCTCCCTCCTCTATGTAGGAGATTAATGACTGATTTAGTATAGGTACACCAAGTTCTTGTTTCATATAGTTCTGAGAAAGTGAACATACAAACTGTGAGTTGTGTTTTTAGGTGACATGCTGAAAGCCTTATAAAAACAGGGTTTTGCTTCATGCTTGGCCGCTAATACCTTATCTTTACCAACCTGCTGGGATCTTGTCATGCTGCATTAGCAAAGAAAGATAAGGCAAAATACAGGGATATAGATATTACTCTAGAATCAGGTAATCAGTAACTAATAGAGCTTATTGACCACACTATTGTTTCTTTGTCATATACCTCAGAGTCTCCTATATATGACTATGAAATAAAGCTTTCCCCGTCACCTGTCTTGTTGAATTGTGATCTCCTCATCTAAAAGTTTAAATTGTTAAAGAGGAACACTTTACTCATTTATTTAGGGCAGCAACATGGATTCTCATGTGTTGACCTGATTCTTTTTCTTGGGCCAAGCACGTCGAAATATTTTGAGTGATGTTTGGCGGCAAGACTTGAACTCAGGACATTTTTTTACTACTTTACCATGTCAAAATTTTTAAATGTCCAATTCAAAACCTTAAGGAAGTGGATTGAGTAGCCAAAGACTTTTATAATCCCACCTGGAAGCCCTTAAATAACTCATTTGATAAATTTAAGACTCAACACCTGTTCGTATGTATAAGCGGACTAGCATCTGAACACGCGCAACCCAATATTAGTGAGCATAAATTTTTAAGAAATTACTTAAATATTCTTAAAGAATTTTTGAGTTATAAAATAAAAGCTAAAAGGGAAAATTCCAATACCTAAAATGATGAATTATAATCTTATTTAACTAACAAAGAAAGAAAGCATACCCAACCCCTCAAAAATAGAAGCAACAAAATTGATCCATCATGCGTTGCACGTGTGTCTATAGTTGGCACACCCACCTACTTTAACTTCATTGAGAAGCTCAATGATTACACCTGTTCTCTCAAGCGCCTTAGTATACTCTACTTGTTCACATGTGTCGGTTTGGGGTACGGTCAGTTCATCGGGAGGATCGCCCTCCCAATTCGAAGTTTTTTCCTGGAAGTTTCAACCTTGTTGACTATGACAACAGTCGCGACTATAAACAGACTCGTGACGCGCGACGGCTATGCGCATGTGTCCCAAGGTGACGTATATTTTTTGGTAATGGGTATACTCGAGAGAAAAGGTTTGGAATTCGACCTCCCCTTATACGCTCTAAAAAGGGGTCATGGACTCCTTTTTTGTTTAGGATCCCCTTTCTACATTCAATTATTTATTGAGCCTGGTGTGGAATCACCATCATTACACATTCATTCTTGGTCTGGCTGCTGGTCTAGCGAGCCTTCCTAGCCGCCTAGAGTGCAACTTGCCTGCTGAAGACCGTAACGTAAGTAACTCAGCGCCATAGTTTCTCTAATTCAGTCTACATATGCTAGCTTCTATGGACAATACCTCAAAGGTAAATTCTAGATGGATAGATATTTGAATGACAAGGGCCATTCCAAACTAATGTACAGCATTATCACCCATATCTTTTGATTTGAGTATGCATAGCATTGGTTTTTTTGAATGCATATCATTGAGTTGGTGAAGCAAGAATATGAATGTTTTGACATGTGATTATCAGAGGACATTTCAACTATTCTTCTTCTTGCGTCTAGGACATTTGGAATGAAACATGATATCCAAAGGCTGCAGATCATGTCAACACAGACAAACCACGTGTGCACTTTTATAGTGTGGTATATTGTTGATGCACTAATAAAATTCTTGGAACATTGACATCAACTATAGTAATATATGTCATAAGGAAGAATCTGGCAACATACACTCTAAGTGTGCACTTTTATAGTGTGCAAATGAGAATATGAAAGGGATGCCAAAACATTAACCATGGGAGCCAAAGGAGCAAATACTAAATGCTAGAATTTGAAAGGGCTTGCAAATGATAAGTTAGAAAATTTACTACACAATTGACAGCCTGTAGTAATTACTGGTAGATGGAACATTTATCCGATTGAATGTACATAATAAAATATAACTATTTAATGAAGGAAATATATCTTTTGCTCATGGACAAAATGGTAACTCAATCTTTAAAGGATATTTTTGTAAATCAACTTTCAACTTAGGATGTTCCAACTTTTAGTATAGTATGATTATGGGGTTCACACGTAAATGTTTATGCCAACTTAGGAGTGTGCCTTTTCTAAGCCTTTATAGTTTTTATGACTCGTATGTGATAAGTATACAACTCAACATCCTCTCGCACGTGTAACCTGAACTTTTGAGCGTGACAACGAGCTCATGAAAGATTGATGCAAATCCTGTGTTATGTGATTAGCTTATCTAACAACTTAAACTGTTCGATAAGGAACATTTTTATTTATTCATTTTAGGTCTGACTTGTTTCGTTTTTTGGGCCAAACATGTAGAAATTGTTGCAAACCTAAGATAAAAATAAATGTGTTTCCTCTCTAACAATTTAAACTTTTAGATAAACTGTCACGCCCATCAGCATGATATTAGAGCGGAGTGGCTCCTGCGTTCAGATCTCATGGTCACCATTGTATAAAAAAGTTCACAAAGTTGACCCTGAAAGAGTTCAACCATCACGTGAGGGGCGTGTTTACAAGCCCAAAATCAATTAAAAAATGGTCTCCGCTCTAACAGTTTAAGCTTTAAGATGACTACAACAACCACAATTCAGTCCAAACCTAAGCTTTACATGGTACCGGTCACATATCCAAAAGAAATATTTATGTTGATTGATGTGGTAAGACTTGAACCTAGAATCTCTACGTGCTATGGTATCATGTGAAAAAAATCTGACCATACAATCCAAAGCCTTAGGGTAATTGGTATTAGAGCCAAGATCTTTATAAACCCTTTTAGAAGTCCTACACATCTCATGCGGAACCACTATATAACTCAACAGTCCCAGGACCTTAGTTGTGATCTGGAAATTTTTTATGCAATCAGTATAGAAGGTTGTTAAACCTGACAAATGAGATTAAACAGAATCAAAGATCTTAAGAAAGCTATCACGTGTTTGTTAAGGGGTGCAGTATGCTCCTGAAGCTGTTTAGCTGGAAGATCCATCAAACAACATGGAGAAAAGGAAGACATGCAAGCAGAGAAAAACCTAAACTCCATGGCAATAATCAAGATCAGGGAATATTCTGGTAGCGATTACAGTGCAATTGAGAAGAACTAGGCCATGACCGCTCGCCAAGAAGGTCCAGATATTGATGAATGGGTAGTGGAGGATGCTTGAACCCTTACAACAACAGAATCTTCTTCCTGATGATGGATGCAACACTTTGGGTTTTTCAAAATTTGATAAAATTGGGGAAAATGTTTGGGATTGATTTCCAAGGCCATGAAGAAGAAGCTCTTGAACTTCTCATGCAGATTGATAGTAGCAGAAAGGCAAGGAAGATGGAAGTAGAGTTTAATATCAAGAAGAGCAGGTTCAAGGGGTCACAAGAACTAAAACGGGTGGCCTCTTTTGATATTAAATTCAAAAGCAACGGAAATAGGAGCAGGGGAAGGGCTTTAATCTTAATTGATCAATGAATCTCAAATTAGTCATGTGGAATGTGAGGGGATTAAATAAAATAGATAAGAGGAGGTTGGTGAAGAATTCTATCATCGATGGGGGAGGAGACATTATATGTTTGCAAGAAACAAAGCTTGAAAGGGGATGTAGAAGATATTGTTAATTATATTTGGGGAGGAAGATGGGCAAGCTATGCTTGTCTAGAAGCCGGTGGTACTAGAGGTGGAATCATGATGATATGGGATAGAAGTAGGGGTGTTCAAAACCAATCCGAAACCGAAAACCGATCCGAAACCGAAGCTTAATGGCTTATTGGTATCGGGTTAACCGTTTAACGGACGAGGAACATATTGAAATTTTTTTATTAACGACTTATCGGTTTGGGGGCGGATTATCAATTTTCTTAACGGATAATCCGTTAACCCGTTAAGAATATCTATATATAAAACTTATTTTTATCCATATATATATAAAATATAAAAACCCTTCCATAGAGTTCCACTGGATTTTCGATTTCTGTATGTAGACTCAATGTGTAATTTCGATTTCTGAATTTGTATGCTAGGCTGTTAGCAAACAATTAATGCACGCAATATATGTTGAATTAGGCCGATAAACCGTCCGATAACCGCCCGATAAGAGGTAAACCGATACCAATCCGGTCAATACATTTAAAAGCCGATAACCGATAAGCCAAACAGTTAAGAGTAAATAACCGCCCAATCCGCCCAATCCGCCCAATAAGCAGCCCTAGATAGAAGAGTATGGAACGGGGAGATTCTTCAAATTGGGTTATACACTTTGACTTGCAGATTTGAAGGCATGTTACAGAACTTTGAATGTCATATTATAGGGGTGTATGCCCCTAATTGTGACATCGAAAAAAAAGAGGTTTGGGGGAAATCAGTGCTGTGAGGGGTCTGATGGAGGGTCCATGGGCAATTTGTGGGGATTTCAACATTGTTAGATTCCCT
This sequence comes from Nicotiana undulata, assembly GCA_005239495.1. Lineage (NCBI taxonomy): Eukaryota > Viridiplantae > Streptophyta > Magnoliopsida > Solanales > Solanaceae > Nicotiana > Nicotiana undulata. The sequence continues at coordinate 11,633 of ML243606.1, forward strand.
ACCGAGAAAAGAAACTGCAGGAGAAGGTCCACAGCTATGGTGGAATTCTCAGACTTCATAGAGGACATGAGTCTTATTGATCTCAGCTAGAAGGAGGCACTTATACTTAGTAGAGGGGACACTCGCACCACTGCATCAAGAATTGATAGAATCTTGATTTATGAAGAGTGGGATGACTGTTTTAGGAACATCAAACAACTCGTTCTTCAGAGAGTGACATCTGATCATGTTCCTATTGTTTTACAATGTGGAAACTGGGACCAACCAAAGTCATATTTCAAATTTGACAATTGGTGGTTGAACTCTGATGGCTTTGTTGACAGAATCAGGAGTTGGTGGGCTGGACATCATTTGACTTTGCAGGAAAACCTGATTATATTGTAGCGTGTAAATTGAAGGCCTTGAAAGGTAAACTAAGGGAATGGAGCAAAAGCAGCCAAGGCAACTTGAAGGCTCAAAAAATTAGACCTTCTTAATCAACTGGTTGTACTAGACAAAGTACTAGAAGTCAGAAGCCTAACTGAGGGGGAAATGGTGGAGAAGACATCACTGCTGTTGAAGTATGAAGAACTTCTAAAGAATGAAGAAGTGGCATGGAGGCAAAGGTCCAGGGCCATTTGACTCAAAGAAGGAGATATGAATACAAAGTTCTTTCATAAGACTTTCAATGCTCACAAAAGATGCACAACATTGACCACAAAGAATAAAAAATGAGATAGTAAGTTACTACAAAAAACTCTACACTGAGACTGAAGAATGGAGACCTACAACCAATTTTAGGAGTTGTCCAACAATAGCTGAGCAAGATAAAAATTCACTACAAAGCAGATTCGATGAACAAGAAGTTTTTGGGTGTTTGAAATTTTGTGCTTTGGACAAGGCACTAGGACCTGATGGCTTTACAATGGGATTTTTTATTAAATGTTGGGAGGTGCTTAAACAGGACATCACGGGGGTGTTTCACAATTTTCACTTCCATGGTTTATTTGAAAAGAGTTCCAATGCAACCTACATTGCCTTGATCCCCAAGAAGAATGGTGCAAAGGAATTGAGGGACTTCAAGCCTATAAGCCTAATAGGAGCATTTACAAGATTATTGCAAAAGTCATGACTGAGAGGTTGAAAAATGTGATAGGAAAACTGATAGATTCTCAACAAATGGCATTCATAGAAGGAAGGCAAATAATGGATGCCATACTAATAGCCAATGAAGCAATAGACTCAAGACAAAAACAGAAGAAGCCCCGTATCCTTTGCAAGCTAGATACCGAGAAAGCATTTGACCATGTGAATTGAAATTTCTTACTAAACATGAAAACATGCTACAACAAATGAGATTTGGAGTGCAATGGATTAAATGGATGAAATTCTGTATATCGACTGTCAAATTTTCAATCATTATTAATGGTTCTCCAGAAGGATTCTTTCCTACTCAGAGAGGTCTCAGGTAGGGTGATCCCTTGTCACCTTTTCTTTTCATAATAGCCATGGAAGGTTTGAACAACATGATTAAAACAACCAAACTCAATGGGTGGATTAAAGGCTTTGAGGTAGCCATGAATGGACATAACAACAAGTAGATTACACATCTTCCATATGCTGACGACACCTTGATCTTCTGTGACGCAGAACTGGAACAACTAAGAGTTTTGAGGATTATATTGGTTCTTTTTTAAGGCATTTCTGGGCTTCACATTAATTGGAGAAAGAGTCATCTCTTCCGATCAATGAAGTAACAAACATGAGGATTTGACACTAATCCGGGGGGAGAAGTGGGGATTCTCCCTATCACTTATTTGGGTATGCCACTGGGGGGTCTAAGTCAAAATCTACTACAATATGGAACAATATACCGGAGAAATGTGAGAAAAAACTCTCAAGATGGAAATGTCAATACTTGTCAATAGGAGGAAGGCTTACTCTGATTAACTCGGTATTAGACTCACTGCCAACCTATATGATGTCCCCTTTTCTCATTCCTGCGGGAGTCATTCAAAGGCTGGATAGCATAAGAAGGAATGTTTTGTGACAAGGCAAAAAAAAAAGAAAAATGCCTATCACCTGATCAAGTGGAAAGAGGTAACTCTCAGCAAAGCTCAAGGTGGACTGGGAATTAGAAACTTGAAGAATCACAACAAAGCCCTTAAACTATAATGGCTATGGAGGTACTCTCAAGATCCTCAAAGTTTATGGAGCAAGGTAATCAAAGCCAAATATGAAGTAGAAGACAATTGGATGACTAAACCAGTTAGCACAGCCTATGGAGTTAGTCCTTGGAGGTCCATAAGGGTATTATGGCCAGCTCTGAAAAACCAAGTCTCTATTAAAGGGCTAAATGGTAGCAAGACATCATTCTGGAATGACAATTGGCTGGGGAAGGGAGCTCTGAAGGATTTATTCTCTGACATATATGCTCTTAGGGATGGCAATGGGGCGGGGCGGGTTTTGTTTGATGCGGGGCGGGGCGGGG
>ML243607.1:0-10720 GCA_005239495.1 Nicotiana undulata
TCGGCATCGTTGGCGAATTTTGGAAGTTTAGAAGTTCTTATGCTTGAATCCGAGGTTGATTCGATGTTTTGGTGTTGTTTTTGGTTTTCCAAAGGTTCGACTAAGTTTGGGTAGTGATATATGACTTATGGTAATTGTTTGTTGAGGTCCCGAGGGGCTCGGGTGGGTTTCGGCTAGATATGGGTTGTGTTGCGCTCGTTTTTGAGGTTTCGGTGTCGTTTCTTCAAGCATAATTGGTACCACATTAAGAAAATGAGCTCCAATTTCTGTTTTGATTAAAGCATTAGATCTGTATCGTAATTACGGAGCTATAGCAAAAAGAATCATCAAATTTAGACATCGTATGAGGAAGTTATGCTCATTTTAGTGTCGGAGAAGAGTGCTGGTGCTGGTGTTTCGCAGGTGCGAGTTTGGGTCCGCACCCGCGGAGCCGCAGGTGCGAAAAATGGTCCGCAGGTGCGGAAATTACAGCTGGAAATGCGCAGGTGCGGGTATTTTGGTCGCGGGTGCGAAATCCCTGAGTATAGAAAAACCAGACCGCGTCATTTTAGTATTTTGAGCATATCTTGAGTTCTAGAGCTCCGATTGAGGTGATTTTTGCGGCGTTCTTCTCGTCTTTTCATCGGGGTCAGTATATAAGTATTATTTTTGCATTTTAATATGATTACAGAAGTTCATTTTTTGAATTAATCCATGTTTTGATTGGGGAAAATTGGGGGTTTTGAAAGAAAACTTCAAAAATGAAAAATCATGATTTGACGGACCAAATGACATCGGAATTTGATAAATTTGGTATGTGTGAACTCGTATCGGAATGGGTAATCGAATTTTTTAAAATTTGTTGAGTTCCAAGGTGCGGGCCCGGGGATCGACTTTTGGGTCGATTTTTATAAATTAGTAAAGATTGAAACTTTATTATTTGGAATAGTTCCTTATACATTTTATGTGTGTTTTGAAGTTGTTTTGGTTGAGTTTGAGCCGTTCGGAGGTCTTTCCGCCCGAGAAGTCCATTTTTGAGTACCCGGTTGTCGTCTTTGAGGTAAGTATCTTGCCTAACCTTGTGTGGGGGAACTCCCCCTTAGGGTTGAGTCTTCTTTGTTGACTGTAGTCCGTGTATGCGAGGTGACGAGTGTGTACTCGGACTTATTTGCTAATAGATTGACCTTTTAGGATTCGTAGGTCCTTATGTTACCTGTGTATGAGTTGTAATTGTTATAATTGAATCCTTGGTTGTTTACTTCATCCTTTCCTGCTTAAATTAGAATTACTTGCTTTTGGATTCCTTCGTTGGCTATTTGATCTTAATTGACTTAACTGAATATTTTATTGCTCTCACCTCCATGCTATATTTGCTTTCTAAAACTGCTCAATTGACTATATTAGTGTTATCTAGCTTTATAGTTGTTTAGTCGTAGTTAGAACAGTCGTTTCGTTAGAGTCAAGCATGCCCGTGAGTCTTACATTGTGATCTATACGACTTTTTCTCTTATGTGCTACTTGGGTCTAATTGATGAATAATTATGTTGCTGATGTTTTCTTGATGTTGCCTATTACTAGGCCTCCGTTTGAGCTGAGTTTTATTCCGTAAAGTTAATTGCTTAGGCGAGATTGGTTATAGCTAATTTTCCCTTGCCGGGATGGTATTGTTTTTCATTGTTGACTCCCTTGCCGGGATGGTGTGTTTTCTATTATTGCTTTGCTGTTATGGTATTGGTTGCATTGTTGATTCCCTTGCTGGGACATTGTGATTTATGGTTCCTATAGTTGATGTGTTTCGTCGATTTGTTGTTTATTATTTATCGCACGAGGGGACATGCCGTGTCAATTGTTTATTATTTATCGCACGAGGGGTCATGCCGTGCCGATTGTTTATTATTTATCGCACGAGGGGACATACCGTGCCGATTATTTATTATTTATCGCACGAGGGGACATGTCGTGCCAATTGTTTATTATTTATCGCACGAGGGGACATGCCGTGCCGATTGATTATTATTTATTGCACGAGGGGACATTCCGTGCCGAGTGTTCATTTATTTATTTATGCGCGAGGGGACATTCCGTGCCTAGTGATTATTTACTTTAGCACGAGGGGACATGTTGTGCACTTGTCTTTGCATTATACTTTTCCGTGTTCTTGTTTGTTATCTACCGCATTTGTTTAAGAGTTAATATTCGGTTGTTTAAATCCGGATATTCGTATTGATCCCTTACTACATTTATTGACAAGACAAGTTTTGAGTACGAACTGAGTTCCGACAGATTTACCTTGAGGAGATTATGATTACGAGATTTTTCTGAAAAGGTACTACTGAAAAGTAATGGTTTTCGAAATGACTATAGTTGAAGACTTTTACATCGAAAGTATATTTGAAAAGCACTAGTCTTGCATAAAATGATACTTGGAAGTCTTTATTTGGAAAGTATCTTTGGAAACTTCGTAATTTGAAAGAAAACTATGTTTTACATAACCCTCTCTAGTACATATATATAGTTTGGAGAAAATATGTTTTCAAAGGAAATCTTTCTACATAAAAATGATTTTATTAGCAAAGCTTTTCATATGATCTGTTGTTTAAGGGTTCCCACCAATTTATGAAATTTAATGGCTAAGGCTCGATGTGAATAAATAGATGCAGAGTTGAGTTGTGGGGTTCTCTATTGCATTGTGTTTTCTTCGGGTTTGGTTTGTTTTGCTATCCATCTTCTTGTGTAATTTATGTTGTTTCGTGGTTATTTTTCTGTAATTTTCCTTCCGTATTATATTGTCAGTGTTGCAAATTATTCTGTAAATTCTTAGATAGATGTAGTGTTCGGTTACTTCTATATTCATGTTAATTATTTTTGTAGACCAGTGGTGTCTTGACTAGTCCTCGTCACTACTCCACTGAGGTTAGTCTTGATACTTACTGGGCACCGTTGTGGTGTGCTCATACTACTCTTCTGTGCATTTTTGTTTGCACAGATCCAGGTTTTGATTGTTAGTAACTGCGCGGATGATTGCTGAGGAGACTCAAGGTAACCGGTTGTTGCGTTCGCAGGCTTCGAAGTCACCTTCTTTGTATTATTATTCATATGCTGTCATATTTATTTCCAAAACAGTTGTATTTAGAAGTCGTAGGAGATTCGTAGAGCTTATGACTTGTATTACCGCTTTTGGGAAAACATTGTAAATTCGGTCAAGGTTTTTATATCTAGAATGTTAGTGTTCCTTTACTTATTGTTGTTATTATTAACTGTTAAGCTCACCTAGTCTCTAGGACTAGGTACCATCACGATACCCAACGAAGGGAAAATTTGGGTCGTGACATAAATAATCAATGTATTTCTGCTGAAAGGGGAGGCGCACAAGTGCTAAAGTGAATCAAGTTCTGAAGCAAAAGTTCCATAGATTTTGCAAGCAGAATTGTTGTGCGATACAAAGGCTACAGTTCAACTAGAAGAAACAGTTCTATTATTTATGTATTGAGTCTAGTTGATTGTAGTAGGAGTTTTAATATTGTATCTTATCAGCTTTCATAGAAGCAATTGTAATAGGTACAAATTGATCAAGTTAGAGTTAGCTTGAAATCTGTAGAAATTAGCTAGAGGCTAGTTGATACAAAGAGGATTAGAGTTAGTCCTAGGATTACAAAAGAGTTTATTTTGTAAGTCCGTTTTGGCTCAGAGTTTTAGTGAAGAGTTTGAGCAAATCCTACTGAGGAGTAGGTCGTGGGTTTTTCACCTTTTGAGCCAGGTGTTTTCCACGTAAAAATCCCTGTGTCTTTACTATTACTGCTTAATTATTCCGCAAACAGTAGTAAGTAGTAGACTAAGAAGAACCAGGTTCTTCTTATTAGACATCACCCGAAAATTGGGTATTGCACAATTAACTTGTAATATTGTGTAGTATTGAAGTCTAAAACATCAACTGTTTTACTCTATTGTTTCTCATACTCTCCACTTACAGTTATCTTCAAGTAAAACTTGAAAAAATTTGTGAGGATTGGTTATATTTGTGATCTGAAAAAGTTAACCGAGTTGTTTTATTAATTGTTGCAAGTTACTGTTTAATTTGTTATTATTCCTTCTTGCTCTATTATACATTGTAACCATGTTATGTTATAAATGACCCGCCGTAGCCTCGTCACTACTTCGTCGAGGTTAGGCTCGGCACTTACCAGTACATAGGGTCGGTTGTACTGATACTGCACTCTACATTTCTTGTGCAGATCCAGGTTCCGATCAGAATTGATTCTTTGAGCAGTAGTTGAGCACTCACACGGAGACACGAGGTAGATCTGCTGGCGTCCGCAGATTTCTGGAGTCTTCCCCTTATTATTAAGATTGTTGTTTTATTTCATTCAAAACAGACATATATATATATATATATATATATATATATATATATTTCTTTCAGCCCATTTATTTGTAATAATCTTTAGTAGTTCGTGAATTATGACACCAGACCCTGGTAGTTATATAGTTAGTGTTGATTCGTGGTTTGTTCATCTTATCAATATTATTCTTGATTGCATTTATTGGAAAGTATTAGATTTTCTTTTTATTTTAAATTATTCTATTGTGTTTAAGTAAACTTTTAAAAGAAAATGGTTAATTAAGTTCTAACATTGGCTTGCCTAGCAAGTGTGGTGTTAGGTGCCATCACGATCCCGAGGGTTGGGAATTTGAATTGTGACATGTGAGTTCCCGAGGCCAAGTAACCTTTACCTGAGCCTTGTATTGTGATGATAAATTTATTAAATGTATAAGTATTTTTAGTTTGGAACCCATAAGCCAAATCAGGTGTTGGTCTAGTGGCAACCAAAGGAACCGGCTTATGCTATGGTCCTGAATATTTGGCAGGAGTTCAAATCCCTTTGAACACTTCTTAACGTCACTTTTTTTTTTCATCAAACAACACCCGTAGGCACTTTTTGTTTCTACTTTTCTTTTAATAACTGACCAGCCAACAGTAAAAAACTCTCACTTGCTTAAAGTATCACTTTTGCCCAAATGCTGGGAATTCATAATGTTCAAATTTTAGATCTGCCTCTATTGGCTCTTACCAACCTTTTTTCTTTCTTTTCTCACACATTTTTATTTCTAAAAAATTTCTTAATGGTTCTTTAATAATTGGGTATATTTTCTATATTACACGAAAAGTTAATAATAAAAATATATTATTTGAGTAGGAAAATAGTACAAATATAATACTATATTGTCGTGAAGATTTTTTTTCTCAATTCAACTCTTTATGCAGTCCGTTTAGCATTTCTTATTTTTTCTTGGTATTGAATATTATGGAGTGGTAATGTATTACTAATATTGAAGATTCTTATGAAATTGATTTTATTAAACCTTCATACATATTTTTAATAAGAATTCAATAGAAAAAGTTATATTAATTTTAAAATCTTAAATATTAAAAAAGTGACATAGGAGTTATTGCAGTCCAAAAAAATAAGTTATTACAGTTGTGTCCTTTCCCTATGAATTCTTTTGTTTAATATTTTAGGGCTATTTTGATCTATTATATTCGTGTTTTTATAATAATATAGGCTCTCCTGTTTCAAAATATATTTAGACAATATAATACATTTTCAAATTAAATTAGTAATAAATTTTTTAAAGAAGTATATCCTAAAAGTAATAGAATTACATGGCTAATAATATGTCACTATCCAAAAAGTAATTATACTAATAGAAAATCTAACATGTCCTAAAGATATTAGATTTACATGCTAACATGTAGTATTTCTATGCCCGAAAATAATTATACTAATAGGATTCCTAATGATAATGTCGTATTGTGTCCTAAAACTAATAGGATTACAAATCTAATGTCTAGAAATCCGATTATGTTCATTTATTGTGAGTTATTATGCATAAAATTAAAAAGTTATTTTTGTAATCAAATATTTTATTCATCAATTTATAATATATACATATATATATATGTATATATATATATATATATATATATATATATATAAAGCTGAGAATGTAAAATGTGAGGTGACATATCTCCCAGGCCAAAAAAGGTATTTGTCTTTTTTCATCGCGGGGAAGGAATCAAGACTTTGGAATTACGTATACACACCCGCATGCACCCCTCATCATCGATGACAATGTTAGAGTTGTACATCAACCTTCTAATGCTAAAATAATCTCAGGCACATCCAATTTATTTATTAAATTATTTGCAATAACATTGTGACGATCAAAACAATATTATAGTTATTGAGGTCCAGTAGTCTGCAATAGCGGAATCAGAATTTTTACTAAGGGGCATCAAAATTTAAAAAAGTAAATATACAAAAAGTTAAAGAGATGTAGCATACAATATATACGTAAAAAAGAATAATTTTTACCTACCTAAACAGTGTATTCTTTTGGCGAAGGAGTATCAGTGAAAACCTCCGAGCTATGTAGCCCAGCCACTAGTGGTCTGGCAGAGGGGAAATGGCGACTTGGAAAAGTAGTTGAGGTTCCATAGTAATTTGCATCAATTTATGTGTTCATTTTGTAAGTATCATGAGAATAAGAAATGGTGGTAGTGTAAAGGTGGCTCTCGAGTGGTAGTTTTTAGAGTGAAAAATCAATTATCATGGTGGTGATGATCGATTTAAAGACATTGGAATGATGATTAAGAACAATAGTTGTAAATCTGGATTACATTGCAAAGTTAAGGACAAATCTAGACCATTTCACACGGTTAAAGAAAAAGTTTAATTATTTTTCCTAGTGAAAAGGTGTATGTGATGACCCAAAAGGTCATCCCGTGTATTCCTAGCTAATTCTGTGTTTCGAGGTCTTGAAAACCTCCTTCTATCTCACCTCGATTTGCGTGCGTAACCCGGGCGTGTAGCCGGGAAGCTGTTATGTGAAAAAACTGATAAAACAACAAGTTTTGTTTTGAAATTTGAATAAAGTTGACACCGGTCAACATTTTGGTAAACGGACCCGGACCCGTGATTATAGTTCCCGGAGGGTCCGTAGGAAAATATGGGACTTGGGCGTATGCCCGGAATCGAATTCCGAGGTCCCAAGTCTGAGAAATAAATTTTTAAAAGAAATTATTTTCTGAAAAATATAAAGATTTTTTAAAAAAATGAAATTATATGCGAAACCTGTGGTATCGGGCCCGTATTATGGTTTCGGAGCCCAGTACAGGTTCGATATGATTTATATGTGTTGTCTGTAAAGTTTGGTAAGAAACGGAATCCATTTGACGTGATTTGGGCCTTAAATGCAAATTTGAAAGTCTTGGAAGTTTTGAGAATTTTCATGGATTTTGGGGTTTAATTCGTTGTTTTTATGTTATTTTGGTGATTTGATTACACGAATAAGTCCATAGGATATTTTTGAGATTGTGTGCATATTTGGTTTTGAGCTCAGAGGGCTCGGGTGAGTTCCGGGTAGGTGTCGGGGTGCAAAACTTAGAAATATCTGGTGTCCAATGTTGTATCTGGTGCCCATGTCTTTTGACCTTCGCGATCACGGTCCACTTAGTGCGATCGCGATGTGCAATTGGGCAGGAGCGAAAATCAACCCTACGCGAACTCAAGGCTCCAATCGCGAACGTGGAGCTTTGGGGGTACTGCTCTTCGCGAACGCGACAAACCTCATGCGAACGCGTAGTTCAATAGGGGGTCTGGGGGCTGGGTAAATATAACACTTCGCGAACGCGGCCTTAAGCTCGCAATCGCGTAAGTCTGGATTGCTAAACCATCGCGAATGCGGCCATGGACACGCGATCGCGTAGGTATAATAGGTTAACTCTTCGCAGTCGCGGCCAGGGGCCCACGAACGCGAAGAACAAATTCGCCTAGTGATTGTTAAGTTCAAAAACAGAATATCACACAGGATTTCCACCATTTTTCATAAACTTCACCTTCTCCACACTTCTTGGGCGATTCTTGGGAGACTTCTTCACCATAATCTCTTAGGTAAGTAACCTTTGACTAGTTTTCTTCCATTTTTATTACCACCCATTAGAGTTTAGGCCTAAAAACATGTGATTAAGGGTAGGAAATTAGGGATTTGGGTAGAGTTAGGGCTTTTTGATTATTTGGGAATTTGACCTCGTTTTGGGGTCGGATTTCAAAACAAATTATATATTCGGGCTCGTGGATGAATGGGTGATCGGGTTTTGGTCTGAACCTCGTGTTTGGATCAAGCGGTCCCGGGGTCGACTTTTTGATTTTTGGGAAGAATGTTGGGAAATCTATAATTAAGCATTGGAATTGAATTGTTTAGCATTTATTGATGTTATTGAGTCGATTATGTCTAGATACGATTGATTTGGAGTCGGGTTCGAAAAGAAAAGCGGTGCTTGAGGCTTGATTTTGATCTTTGGAGTCGAGGTAAGTGTTTGGCCTAACCTTAGCTTGAGGGAATAGATGTTGAGTCATATGTGCTACGTGTTTATTCCATGTTCAATGTATAGGTGAGGTGACGAGTACCTATGCATTATTGTCAAGCATGCACGTGAGTCGATTTTTATGATATATGTGTTTTTCTTCGATGTTTACTGTGTTATGAAGTAGATTTCATTTTGGAGGTTATTCAATTGTTGGAAATATTTGGTTGTGAACACTGTTGATTAATTGTTCGGTTAAGGAATATTTTGTTGAGTTATACACTTGAGCGAGATTGGTTAAAGTTGTGCCCCTTGCCGGGACGGTATTATTAATTTTGTTGTTGTTCCCTTGCCGGGATGTTGTGATTTATGATTCATGTTGTTGATTTTCCTTGCCAAATTGTTGTTCTTGATATTGTTTGGGTGAGGAAGAGTGTAAAGCACGAAGGGTGATGCCGTGTATTTATTTACTGCATTGTGAGGATGAGAGTGTAAAAGCACAAAGGGTGATGTCGTGTCATGATATGATATTTAAAGCACGAAGGTCAATGTCGTGCCATTTCTATTTTTTATTGTGATGATGAGAGTAAAAGCACGAAGGGTGATGCCGTGTACTTATTTATTGCATTGTGAGGATGAGAGTAAAAGCACGAAGGGTGATGCCGTGCACTTATTTTGGTGAGGACGAGAGTAAAGCACGAAGGGTGATGTCGTGTACTTGTTTGTAATCCCTTCTTCTGTTCTTATCTTAAAGCTGTTATTTATGGAAGGTTGAATTTTACCTGTTAGCATTTAATATTAACGGTTTTTAGTAAATATGATTAAACACGTTGGCCTGTCTAGTGGGTTCAACGTTAGACGCCATCACGGTCCCGACGGTTAGATTTCGGGTCGTGACAAGTTGGTATAGAGCACTAGGTTGCCTAGGTCTCATAAGTCACGGACAAACTTGGTAGAGTCTGAGGGATCGGTATGGAGACGTCTGTACTTATCCCCTAGAGGCTGCAAAGTTAGGAATAACTTCACATCTATTCTTCTCTGTTGTGCGATTTCACTTATAAATGCTAATTGAGTTTCTATTCTACTCTCTCGCATATGGCGAGAACACGTGCTTCCTAATCTACCGATCAGCAACCCGATCCTCCAGTTGCGGCTCCTACAAGGGGCCGAGGACGAGGACGAGGCCGTATTAGAGGCCGAGGCAAGGGTAGGGTTCAGCCCCAGTAGAGGACCCATAGGTAGATTTTGCCGGTGAGGTTCCTGCTCAGACGGTTTCGGTCGGACCAGCTCAGGTCCCAGAGGGGTTCATTGCCACCCCGATTCTTCAGGACGCTCTGGTCTGCTTAGTGGGCCTTATGGAGAGCATGGCTCAGGCCGGTGTACTACCTACTGCATCAGCCGTATCTGGGGCTGGGGGAGGGGCCCAGACTCGTGCTACCCGCACACCAGAGCATCTAGCTTCTCAGTTCCAGACTCCAGCACCTCAGACAGCTGGAGCAGCTCAGCCGGGTATTGTGGCACAGGCAGTTGAGGGAGCAACTATGTCTGCCGATGCTTTGTGGAGATTGGATTGGTTCACCAAGATATTTCCTACTACTTTTACTAGTGCACCATCAGAGGATCCCCAGGATTTCTTGGACAGTTTCTATGAGGTTATTCGGAACATGGGGATCGTAGAGACCAATGGGGTTGATTTTGCTACATTCCGTCTCTCTGGTACCGCCAAGACTTGGTGGAGGGACTATTGCTTGACCGGACCAGCTAGGTCTTCGCCTTTGACTTGGGCTCAGTTCTCCGAGGTATTCTTTGGGAAGTTTCTTCCAGTCACCCAGAGAGAGGACTATCTGAGGCAGTTTGAGCGCCTCCAGCATGGATCTATGACTGTTACATAGTATGAGACCAGGTTTATCACTTTGGACAGACATGCTATTATGATACTCACCACGGATCGAGAGAGAGTGAGGAGGTTTATTGAGGGGCTATCTCAGCCGATTAGACTTCAGATGGTCAGGGAGACAGGTACTGATATTTCATTTCAGGAGGCGACCAATGTGGCCAGGCGGATCAAGATGGTATTATCACAGGGTAGTGGTCAGGGGTCTGACAAGAGGCCTCGTCATTTTGGCCGATTCAGTTGTCACGACCCCAAATCCTAACAGGCCGTGATGGCGCCTATCGTGTAACTAGGCTAGCCAACCATCACTTTACTACGCTTTTGTTCAATCATAACACTTCACAATTAATAATAATCAAGCAACCATAGCAAAATTTATATAAATAAGTCTTAGCGTCCCCATAATATTCTAAACAACCTCCCAAGAACTGGAGTCAATAGTCATGAGCATCTAAGAATAAATAAATCTAACTCTGCTAAAA
>ML243609.1:0-33843 GCA_005239495.1 Nicotiana undulata
ACTGGTACCTCCCCTCTTCCCCTAATATTTCTCTTTGTTTTCTGAAAATCAGATCATGAAAATCACTGTCTTAGTCTAGATTTTTTTGTTTTTCTGTCACTATCTTCTTCCACTTGTTCTTGTTCTTCATCTCGAGTAGTTTTGCTCTAAAAGCATGTTGTGATAGTCATGTTTAGGTTAATTAGTTAATTGGGGTTCTTTGATAACCATGTTTTATTGGCCTAGGTCCTTTTTGTTGTTGTTACTATTTCATATCTATGATTGTTATTCTCTAATTCGCGCTGCCTTCGTGTTGATAGTTCAGTTGTTAACATGTCATGCATATTCTGGATTATTTTTGGCAGCCTTGTTTAGTCATTCTAGGATTCTCTGTCATTTTTCGACTTTCTGCTAAAATTCAATCACGAAATTTTACTTATGTTTGCCAATCATGTTTTGTTAATCATTGATTAGTTCGTTGATTATGCATCAATGGTTTATAATTAGTCATCAATTGATTAAAGATGTTAGGACTTCGCTTGGGTTATATGATTTCTTAATTGGTTTGGAATTTGTGTTCGAACTTGAGTAATGATAATCTGTGATTCTAACCTTTTGAAACGATTAGGTCTTTAATTAATTCTGTTTTCAGCCCCAAATAACCTTAAAATTGAAATGAAGTTTCATACATTATTGAATGTCGATCCTTTTTTAATAGGAGTTAGTCTTGCGTGTTTTAGATTAGAATTAATCAACACCTGACAATTCACCTAATTCCTAAAATGATGAACAAGTCTGAAAATCAGTTTAAATAAATTAATTAAGAATTAAGCACCGTTAACCAATTAAGTCTTAGATAACCAGTTGAGATCAATTAACTAAGTCTAAAAACAAATGACTAACTTAGTCTCACATTTAAATGATTTCAACTCCTTCAACCTAGAAACTAATTTAGGTAGCCTTTTAAGTAATTAACCAAAGGAAAAAATTTGTTTAGGATAATTAATTTATGTTTCATTAACTGAAACAAAGCTTTTAACCTAAGTTAAGAAAAATGGGTTGACTAACCTTAACTAAGCCTAATTAAAACTGATTATTAAATAATTTAAACCTAGGCTTAATAATTGGTTAAATCCCTGATTTTAGGTAAGCAAATTGAATTAACTTAACTAAATCATTGGGCTTAAGTTAAAGGATTAAATTGATTGACCTACTTTAATTAATTAGCTTAAACATAGGTAATTAGTATGAAACTAACTCCAAACTCCTAATCAATTAACCTTTAAACTAGTTGACCTAACCTTGGTTAAAGAACAACTAGTAGTCACCTAAAGAGCATAACTAGTGTTAGTTAACCAAAGTAAGGTAATAACCCAAGTGGTCAACCTTGATTACCCAATGGTAAATTCAGGGACTCCAAAGGGTACAATAGGTAATATAGACTTAGGGAAGCAGATTTTTTAAGGGTAGAAAAGTCTTTAATAGGTAAAAATATCCTAGAATAGGTGCAGCTGTCTAAAAAGATAAAATTGACAGCTGCCATGTGTACTATTATGTACTATTTACAACTTTTTGAATGAGGAATATTCTAAAAAGATACCCCATTCCCAAATACCTATAAAGGGACTCTCTCTTCACATTTTCTGCATCTTTTTTTGGGACACACTTGGACCTGAAAAAGCTCTACACACACAGAGAAATCATAGCAGCACCTGCTGCTCATATAAAAAAAAAGCTTTCAAAATCAGTAGAAAAGAAAAGAGGAAAGAAATCTGGTTGTTTCCTTTGAAGAAAATCTATTAGTGCACTGCTTGCATTATCATATTCTTGTTTCTTCTTGAATATCCTGATTCTGAGAATTTTAAGTATCTACACTCGAATTTCCTGGGTTAATTTCCTACTGGGTTTGCCTGTTTTTGGTTTGTTGTTTGTTGCTGTTGGGTCTTCTCTCATTACTTGTTGTTTTTCCATACTTGCTTGACCTTTGTTTGGTCAGGACTTCTATTGCTTTCTATTCAAAAGGTATGTAACAGCTTACTCTAAATGAAATTTCCATATCTGAACTTCTATTTCTTATTGTTGTGCAAATCTGTATTTATAGCAAAAGTTCCTTTTCTTTCTGTTTGTGCAAAAACCTGAATTCTAAACTGTTGTTGTGGTATCTGTCTAGTGCTACTTGACTCCTATTGATTTTAAACTATGAATATACGAATCTTGTGTTGTTAGTATCAATAAGAATGGGTTGAATATTTGCTTTGTGTTTGTTTCTCAGTCTCTATCAAGAGAATCTGCACTAGGGTAGATTAATCTGACCTTCTAATGGTCAGATTCACCCCATAATAGTGCACAAATATTTACTTTAATTATCAAATTACCATGTGAGGGGGTACAAATTGTATGGCTAGTTGAATCTGCATTAGGGTGTATAGATCTGACTTTCTAATAGTCAGATTCACCCCTTAATAAAATGCACAAATACTTAATGGTTAGATTGTTATGTAAAGAGTCAAAAACTGGTAAGAAGAGGAAGGGGATCTGAACCTATAAATGGTCAGATTCACTCCTTAGAGGATGCCTAAAATGACCAAAAATGTTGTGGAAACACGAGCTGAAGACGTGAAGGAACTGTTGAAGCTTGCACATGAGCAACAACAGATTTTCATTGTTCTTTTATTACTGTTTTCCATCTTTTCTTTAGGGAAATGTATAGTAACAGATGAAATGTAATGAAATAGACTTTGTTTTGATTGTAAATGCGGACTGCACTTATTCAATCAATATTTAGATTTCAGTTCTAGTATGAAATATTTCGGAAAGAAAAACTGGGCTAACATGCTAAACAAGCCTGATACAGTTTTTATTTTTCTCAAAATCATTCGAATGTATGAACATGGGTTTACTACCTGAAAAATGATTCCATTAAACTTGGAAAGGACACTCGTTAGGCATTTGATAATTAGGACCCGTTTAAAATTCAGCAGTGTTTTCTTTTAAGTCTTTCTTCCTACAACTTTTGTATTCAAACCCGTTCGTCTGAGTACCCCAATGTAAATACTCATTGAAGCTCTGAAAAATGACTGTTTTTTGGTTTAAAAGATGACAGTGTACCTAGAAAGGCGATATTACTGTTCAAAGTGTTTCTTAAGATTCCAGAACTTACACTAGTTTGTATGATTCAACATGCCTGACTTGTGAATCAGTAGCATGGACTTAGGCTATTCAAAAATTGACAAAATGTGCAATCAAATTTGTTATAGTTGAATGTGTCCATTTCGTTTTCTACATGTTATTTGTGAACTAGTAAAGTTAGATCCTTCCTTATTAAGCATGCCTTAAAATTGCTTCATATAGCTTTATCCTCTTTGCAAAAAATAGCCGAACTAGGATGGCCAAGAGTCGAAACAATTTGGGGCTAAAATATGGCCATAGCCCAAAACATGTTATATTTAGGCTATTGAACACCATTTTAGGCAATCCTTAAGTATAATGAGTACCTTTAGTTTGAAATTTGATAAAAATCGAATATTACCTCAATATTATCTTAAACCACACTCGGGAGTTGCAACTCATGCCCCCGACCCTTAACTCCAAACAACTAATAAAATGTACATGGCAACCATGGGTGCATTTCATGTGACGTGTTTGCCGTGCGCTCAAAAACAACAAGTGCACGCCATCGTGACTTGTTTAAGATAAATCCATAAACGTCCTAATCGACCTTAAAACCAAAACGCTCTTTCAAAAATAGAAAACATAAAGAATGATCGAATACCGCCTCCAATAGGCATTATAAAACCGTCAGGATAAAAATCTTAACTACATAACCTACACTCGGGCGCGACAACTCATGTCTCCGACTTCAACTTAAAACTATATAAAAATCATGTGTCGCGATTACAGGTGAATTTCATGTGGCGCAATTGTAACACGTCCAAAAGCATAACAAGTGCACGTTTCTCGTGACTTGTTTTTCAAGATTAATCCATATTATCAAAAGCGGCTATATTTCAAAAAGTTTTTTTTTTCTTAATATAGGTCAAAACACGAAAATAATCATATAATTTAGGCCAAATAATAATAGTTAAGCGACCGTGCTAGAACCACGGAACTCGGGAATGCCTAACACCCTCTCTAGGGTTAACAGAATTCCTTACTCGGATTTCTGGTCGCAGACAAATCAAAACAGAGTCAAAATTCCTCGGTTTGGGATTTTTAATAAAATCGGTGTCCCGGAACATCGTCAACAATCCGGGTGGCGACTCTGAAAACTAATAATAAATCTCAAAACCGAATAATGTCACTTTAATTGAAAAAACTCCCTTATTACCCTTCATCAATCTCGGGCTAGTGAAAAAGGAGGTGTGACACAAAGAACCAATATTCTCTTCTATTAAATTCCTTTTGGTACTTCTATTTGATTCAGAAGTAAGAAGCCTATTGATACTGGCCATTGATTTCATGTTAGTATCTCTTTATTGACAGTGTTTGACATGTTAGCCTATGTATGAATATCAATTGTGTTCTATTTTCCTCTCTTTTACTGGCTTACAACTAAGGGGTCGTTTGGTATGAGGTATAAGAAGGTATAGTGCTAGTATAAAAATTTAATACCACCTTAATCCTTCGTTTGGTATGAGGTATAAGAAGGTATAGTGCTGGTATAAAAATTTAATACCACCTTAATCCTTCGTTTGGTATGAGGTATAAGAAGGTATAGTGCTGGTATAAAAATTTAATACCACCTTAATCCTTCGTTTGGTTAGCAAACCAAGTACAAGTTATCCCGGAATTAAAATTAACACCGGGATAACTTATACCTTATGGATGGTGGGGTAATTAGCACCGGTATAATTTATACACTGTTTTTACAAATTATCCAATTGTCATATTTAATACAACATACCAAACAATGGATAAAAAACAATCCCATCATAACTTAGACCAGTATAACTTATCCCGGCATAAGATGTATTCAAACCAAACGACCCCTAAGAGATTACTCTGTAATTTTCCTATCCATAGCTATAACAAAAGTTACTAAGTGCTAACAATCTAGAAGAGGGAATATTGCTTTTCAGAATAAATTTATTCCAGAAATAAGTGAGTCACACAACAAGATCGAAACCAATTATTAACACATAAGATAAACGATTATCAGCTGATAAAATGAAATGATCACCAGCCAAACAATACACATTACTTAGGAGGCCTGGAGTTCAAAATTTTGAATCAAGCAGAATTCAGATAAGATCGTTTTTCGCCACCAAGTACAAATCCAACCAAACTGCAACATATCTTTTCCTACAAATTAGCCAAACTGCAAGAAGTCGTTTCCAGATGATCCTACAAGACTGTGGTCTCCCCCTTGAAGAGTTTTTTTTTGGTAAGAGGGGAAGCTCGCAACCATTACAACCTCTGGCACAGCCTCTGCCCTTCGAGCGAGCACTCTGTGGTGAGCACTGGGTAAACCTCTCCTTTGTAATAGACTGCAACCCACACAAAGATGTAAACCGCACTGGGCAAGCCCTGTGCGACAGGCTCAACCCAGAAGGCATTGAGGGGGATTCGATCCCAAGTCATCCATATAGATGACCACCTTCCAAACCAACCCAACTGGACAACCCCGCAGGGTACCCCTTAAAGAGTTTCTCCAAATAACATGTAGAGAATCTTTGCAACAACTTGCAGATCGCAACAACATTCTGAAATAGATCCAATGCATGCCAGTACATAAAAGCCTTTCCGCAAACTGAGTTTTGGCAATAGAAAGATCAAATTGGATCTAAAGAACAGCGGATCAGAAAAGCCAACAAAAGCCTTTAGGCTTGTTCAACAGGAAAATCTTGAACTTCTATAAGCCAAGCAACAACAACGACCCAGTGAAATCCCACTGGGGAGGGTAGTGTATACGTAGACCTTACGCCTACCCCGAGGGGATAGAGAGGTTGTTTCCGATAGACCCTTGGCTCATGAAGACAAAAAGACGACGAAAAGAGATATATATCAGCACCAACAATAAAAACCAAACTTCTATAAGCCAAGCATGTTTACATAATCTAGCTCGTCTGGATAGATTAATTAAACTTAATCTCATTGAGCATCTTGGTGTTAATTCCTCATCAACCACTTCAAATCAGTACAACCTTTTCCTTCTTTGAGTGTCCAACTTTTATCACTTAATAAGTTCCCAATGACATTCGTAACTATAAAAGTAAAAGCGAATATTGGTACTAGTGTATCACTCAAATGCATCTTTAAAAATTACCCAACAAAGAGAGAAATTTCTCAACTGCAAAGGTCAAACTTTGTGAACTAATCGAGACCGAAATTGGAAAAAGAGATACGAACGGAGAGGAATAACCAATCGATGAAAGAATATGAAACCATTTTGTTTCAATAAAGGTAGGAGCTCACCAACTACACCACATAAAAGCAATGGCAAACTAGTACTTTAAGCTCTTTCTAAGCGCAGAAAATTTTACTTCACCAAATACTGCGGGACATTAAATGGGTTACATTATCAGAGGGCAAGGCTAGGATTTGAAGTTTATGGGTTCTGGATGGGTTCATAGCTAAATATTTATACATATTTAACAAATTTCGTAATTCAAATACAGTGTCTAAGCAAAAGTGACTGAATTCGGCCGAACCCGCACCTGATAGGCTCGCCCCCTGTTCCATAGCTTTTGGAGCCACCAGATGCACTATGCATATATTAGCAGAGAACAACCTAACATTCAGTTTTAGAAACAACAGAAGCATAACACTCTGGTTCAGATGGTCCTCCAAAAACAAGGAATATCAAGAATTTGACGTCTCATTTATAATATACTGCTTCCACGCATTATTAATTTTGGTGATGAATTTTGACAACTTCTAGATTAAAATGATTAATGGGGATGATCTGTCTAATGCTAGAACATCATGAGCAGAAACCAGCTTTCTGAACATATGAAAATCTTGTAATGTAGTCAGAAATTGTGACTGAGAATAACTTCATTATTTCTTCATTTTGGACAGAATACAAGTAGTTCACTCTTTCTAACACCAAGGCAAGTGTTTATCAATTCTAAGACAAAAAAATGCTCACGAAATACACGCACAAAATTAGAAACAGGAAATGAGATCACTTAAAACGTAATCTGAATTCTCATTTTCAATTACATCTACAATGAACACTCAATACCTCATGTTCGAGTACATGTCGAGTCAAAATCATCAGGAGCAACTCTAGCAATCCAGTTATTAAGCGTCCTCTTAACATCCGAATGATTAACATAAGCCAATTCATACATACTACACAAATTCACCACAAGAGTCTCGTTCAATGCCACGGTCGGAATCCTCTCCAAAGCATTCTCCAAAACCTTAATAGCATCCGATAGATCCCTCGAATACATCAAACACAATGCCTTATTATTCATTGCTACCATATCCATTCCGTCCCTCTCGATACACTCTTCATACTCCCTAACTGCAGACACATAATCTTTCTCCACTATATACATTAATGCCTTATTCCTACTCACCAAATTCCTCAACCCGACTTCACTTTCACTCCCTACCATCCCCTCCACCGAATTAAACTCCTTTTTCGCGCCCTCCACATCACCATACTGCATTTTCACATACCCTAATTTCGACAACAGGTTCGGATCATCATTCCCACATAACTCAATTAGCATATTCAACAAATCCAAGCACAATTTAAAATCTTTTTGACTCAAATGGTGACTAATTATTGTGTTCAACACCAAAACCTCCCTCCTTTTCCAAGATTCCTTACTGGGGTTGGTTGAAGTTTCAACCTTTTTCGATCTAATGTAATCAAGGAGGGTGTAAAGCCGGTCGAGTGACTTCACGCGCTGGCCAAGCGCCTGAGGGAGATAAGCGTGGAGCCAACGGAGTGCGAAAGGAACGAAATTGCCCTTCATGTTGGGGTAATGAGAAGGGTAATTTTGGTAGTGGAATTGGGGGGAGTTGAAATCTTCTTGGCCATTTTCGAGGAGGGTTTCGAGCTCTTGATTAGCATCGACGGGGCGGCGGAGCTTGGTGAGGGCTAAGGCGTTGAAGGTGAGGTAGGTGAGGTGCTCGTGGGGTTTAGTGAGGAGGTTGAGGGACCGCGCGTGGCCGACTTTATCGAGGATTGATTTCCACGCGCCACGAGTTGCTAGGTCTTGGAGATCGGATAGCTCGTGGCAGAGGGTGTTTAGGGAGGTGTATGGGTTGTTTAGTGGATCGTCGACGACGGTGGTGGTGGTGGTGGGTGGTGGTGGAGTTGGGTCGGGTGAACCGGCGGTGTCCATGGCGGAGAGGAGTTGTATATGGCGGAGGAGTGGAGGAGACTGCGGAGTATTGGATCGAGGAGCTACCTTGATCTGGATGTTTTAGGTGGTAATGGTGTAGTTTGGAAAGTTCGGGTCGGGCTCTCGAGTGGGTTCGATTTGAGAGGGATCTGGTCAATTTTTTTATTTTTATTTTTTCATCATGGTTCTGTGTATACGGTAGATATCAGGGATCGATATTGAGGCCTCTGCGGCGTTCCGTATCCGAGCTCAAGAGGCTCGAAGTGGAGTTTGAAGTTTTACCTCAATAAGGCGTACCTCGAGGGAGAACATCAAAGGCCCATCACGGCCTACGTCGAAGGTGTGCAATATCGATGACCGCCATGAAAAAACGGGAAATTCCCAAGGACACGTGGTTAAGACTGATAAGGTCTGAAAGAAATAGTACAAATTCGTACTAGACCGTTATACAGTTGTACCAATGACGTTCTTTGTCATAATTAGACATGCACTATGTTGGGATTCTCCCCTCCTATATAAAAGGGACCCCAATCATTTTTGTAACACACATCATTCAGTGCAATAGAACATTCTTCTCTGCTTTTCTTGCTTAACGTGCTCAACATTATTCCTCAAGCTTTATTGTTCTTCATTTATTTTTCACATCTATGGTTCATTATTTACTGCTATTCTCTAACCTCGAGGTCCCCTACTCCATTGAGCTCGAGACCCCGAATCCTTTGACGACAGTGGTTTGGCTATCATATTATCCCTACTTACACTTATTATTTCTTGGTTATTAACTAGTATTGGAATAAATCACATATTTTTAGAACCACAAATCAAATATAATTGTTAGCACAATTTTCAAGGTAAACAGTTTGGCGCCCACCGTGGGGCTAAAAATAATAGTGATTGTTTTGGTGCTAGTTTTCTCATAACACAAGTTATTTTTCACACTTTTCTTGTCCAAAATTCTTTGATTTCAGGTCAAAATATGTCTAACTCAGCAAATGCACATGGAAACGACGATCTTGAGTTCCATAGAGAGAATAGTGCAACAACCTCAGTCGCCAGTGTGCCACCACAAAACCCTGGGGTGGCACCAGCACCAATCCTTGTCGATGTATGCTCACGCAATGCTTTGCACGTCGATCTGGGTACTGATACCGACGGAAGTGTGCGCGAAGGTGACCAACCTAACGCACAAAGAACACAAGCTCGAGAAGAAAGAGAAGTTAGCCTACAAGTCATTTTTGAAATGTTACAAGCACAACAAGTGGCCATTGCTCATCTACAGAGTCAGCAAAAGACTCCGAGCACAGCAGGACCAGAAACAGCTCCTCGAGTTGAGCAAGCACTAGAAAGATCGAGCAATAATGGGTCAAGGACTGACCCCACTATCATGAAAATGCTTGAGGACCTCACCAAAAGGATCGAGTCAGGAGAAAAGAAGATAAAGGCCAACGACAAAAAAATGGAAACCTATAACTCGAGGGTCGACCAAATCCCGGGCGCACCTCCAATTTTGAAGGGAGTAGATTTGAAGAAGTTCGTGCAGAAAGCATTTCCATAAAGTGCGACCCCGAAGCCCATTGTGAAGAAGTTCAGGAAGCCCGATATCCCAAAGTACAATGGGACCAAAGATCCCAATGAGCATATTACCACCTATACTTGTGGTATAAAAGGAAATGACTTAAAAGACGACGAGATTGAGTCCGTTTTGTTGAAGAAATTTGGAGAAACATTGTCCAAGGGGGACATGATGTGGTATCATAACCTCCCCTCGAACTCAATAGATTCGTTTGACATGTTGGCAGACCCTTTTGTGAAGGCACATGCTGGTGTCATTAAGGTCGCTACAAGGAAGTCCGGTGTCTACAAAATTAAACAAAGAGAGAACGAGATGCTAAGGGAGTTCGTATCCCGCTTTCAGATGGAGCGGATGGAAATACCACCAGTCCCCAATGACTGGGTCGTGCAAGCCTTCACTCAGGGATTGAATGAGCGAAGCTCGATAGCTTTGAAGCAGCTGAAGCAAAATTCGATCGAGTATCCCGCCGTAACATGGGCAGATGTGCACAACAGGTACCAATTGAAAATAAGGGTCGAGGAAGACCAATTGGGAGCCCCCTTAGGCTCAGTATATCCAAGCAGGATATTAGCAAAAGAATCAAGGAGTGCAGAAAGGGAGCCGAGACCGAACAAGGAAAGATACCAACCATATGTCGAAGATCGAAGAAACGCTTCGAGGCGTAATATTACCTCGAAACGATCGAAGAGCGGATCGAGGCCTAAGTTCCCGGGGACTCATGAGAAAAACCCGGTTCAACAGGCACTCGGGACCGTTGGAGGTGCCCCGATTGTCAAAATACAACTTCAACATCGATGCCTTAGACATCGTATCAACCATAGGTAAGATCAGAGATACCATGTGGCCAAAGCCCATGCATTCAGATCCTTCCCAAAGGAACCCCAACTTAATGTGAGAATACCATTGCGCTCACTGTCATAGGAACGAGGATTGTAGACAGCTTCGAGAGGAGGTAGCCCGACTGATCAACGAAGGGCACCTTCGAGAGTTCCTCAGCAACCGAGCCAAGAATCACTTTCGAGAAAGAGAGGCGAACGGGAAGAATGATTAGGAGGAGTTGATACGCTCAAATTACACTTTAATAAATAGTGTACAGCGATCGATGTCAAATATAATAACCTAACAAGGTTGGGGTCGAATCCCACTGGGAATAGGCGTGAAAAGATTACTTAAATAGTGTGAAGCTTAACTTAGATCGTGATTCCATTCTGTTAGCTTAAAAAGAGTGTTGTAATGGAGTGGAGTAAAAACAAGTATGATTTTATAAGATTGTAATTAATTTGATTAACTAAACCAAGGTTGTGTCCCCTTCAATGAAATGTAATGCTATCGGTGTTAATATGATATATTTCTAATGGAAGGTCCTTTGATATGCAAATGATTTCTAAATGACTACCCAATATTTTCCAATAGTTGGGTAGTATTTCCTCTTTATGATTTTTTCAAATATAAAAGAGTTGCAATTAAGAACAATCAATTTATGCCAAATAAAATCCACTTATTCCTAAGCGATTCTATTAAACAAGGTTTAACGTCNAATGATAAACGCCCATTAACATTACACCCATTTAAGGTCCACAACATTAGTATTTAAAACTAGCCACTCATGCTAAAATACAAGAAGATAATAATATTCAATGTCATAATGCTTACAAAAGTGCAAGATTCTTCCTTCTAAAGCTTCCCAAAAAATGGACTATTCAATGCCTTGTATTGTAGCCTCTTTTTCAGACAAGATGCCCCTACAAAACCCTAATAAATCTATTTATAGGGGGATAAAAGTCGGGGTCAATTTTGGACAAGATTGCCCCTGCAGACACATTATGCGACCGCATATTTGTCGTAAAACAGGTATGCGGTCCACATATTCTTCAATTCCATCGCAAATCTTCAGATCTCAGTTCCAGGTGCCCATCGCAGAATAGTTATGCGGTTCGTATTTTGGATATGCGACCGCATTCTTCCATCGCATAACTTTGATAGCTGACTCTACTGGGATTTTGCGATCCATTATGCGGCTGGCAAACGTGTTATGCGGTCGCATAATTGACCGCATAATCTTCATTTGATATAGCCAACTGGACTGCTTCAATCTGCGGTTGCCTCATGCATTCTGCGGTCCACATGTGAGTTATGCGGTCTGCATAGTAGTTGTGCGGTCGTATTCTTGCCTTCTTTCTGATCTTTTGTGGCTTTTTGACTTCTTTTCCGTGTTTTTGGGTCCTCGAGCCTCATGTATTGCAAAACATCAAAACTTCATAAGAATTAACAAAAAATTGCATTAAAAACGAGCTAAAATCTAAGCAATTGGTATTAAATGTGCCGAAATTCTATGACACATCACCACCCCCAACTTAAATTCTTGCTTGTCCTCAAGCAACTAGAACAAACATTATTCTATCCTAGACTCTGACTGACATCACGAAACAGTAGTGACTGTGGATGGTTTTTACTGTTAGTTTACAAGCATGCACTTTTATTTATTTACCCTTCCTGGACAACCATTATTATTTAACAAGGCAGTTAATCAACCTGTGAACTTTGAGCCTCGACCAAATTGACAAAATGCTACTCTCAGCTAAGTGCACTTGCATTCTACTTCAAGAACCTAACTTCTATTAAACCTTGCAGTTCATGTGCCCTTACAAGAAAGAAAGCCCCAAAATCACCATACTTATAGAGATAACATAGGGGACAGATTTACAAAGACACTCACTCTCACAAGGAATTTCAAGTGTTACCACATATCATGCCATAAGCTTGCCCTTATTTTAATTCGCCGCCTATTCAAAAATATTCGATTGGAGATCCCATAAGGACTTTTTAAGCTTGTAGGGAAGGGTTGGATAAGCATTTGGGATACGAGTGACTACACCCTTCTTGAACACTACTCACATTTGTCTTTCTTTTTGTACTTTGTTTCTTTTCAAACTTCATAGCCTTCTAGTTATCGACATAGAACCACCTTGAATACCTCTCTAATTTTCTTCAAGCCTCCACATTTATATACATAAATATATATCCATTTTTTATTTCTTTTTTTCTGTATTTTTCTCGTGGAGCTTGAATAATTTCATATGAACACTTTGAGGTCTATGGTCCTACACTCAATATACGGCCTTACCAACTTCCAACTTGACACCATACCCCCAACTTAGGCTTTTAACCTCATTCTCAATGTTCAAGGAGGGACGGGTTCAAAATAGGGAATTATTTTACAAAAGGGGAAAGGTTTGTAATGAGGTGGCCAAAGAAAAGGTTAAAGGCTCAAATGGGGTAACTAGTGATAATATGTATGCAATAGTTAGCTTGAAAGGCTACAGGGGTTTTTCAAATAACACAAAGAATGCCTAAGGTCATCTCTCCAACCAAACATAATTATCATTAGCATTGAAAGACCAACCGGGCAAGTTCTAGATGATAGAAGTAAACACATGAATTATTTACATAAACACTAACACACATGGCACATGAACTGTTTAACTCAACATACTTTTATCTCTCAAGTGAACACCAGACAACTCAAAGCTTTCATCATATGATAAGTACGATTCTGAGTAAACATAAAGTCAAAGAGCGAGCCTCAAGTTCACAAAAATGACTAACCATAAAATATATTTTTTATATATCAACAACAGAAGGGTACAATTCATTTACAAACATACATGCTTGAAACTATACAATCACACCAAACATGTCAAAATGTTTCATACTACTGCCATGGTTCTACTATTACACCCTTGGAAAAGAACCCAATGAAGAAAAACCAAGGGGAATTAATTACTAACTACTAAGGGAGTTATGCATACAACTATATATATTTATATTTTTTAATATACATATATGTACACAAAGATCACAGAAATAGCTATCCCGCCCCCAACTGAAGAGCATGCATTGTCCCCAATGCATAAGAAATCTAAAAACAGAGTTGAGGGGCTCCTTGGGGCGCACTAAGAGCTATGGAAGTCTGAAGCATGTTGACTGTTATGGGGTCACCCGATGATGCTGAAGTTGTGGCTGATGGGATATCAGCATGAGGAGTGACCTCCACAGATGGAGTAGGAGTTTCCAACTGCCTTGATGATGGAGCGGGGTCCTAGGAGCTGCTAGCCACGCCCGATGATGGCTGAATGGTCGATGGATGGGCTTTGGTGACCATATCTGCTAGCGAGTGTGCAATTTCCTTCTGTACATCTGCTTCTTCTTCCTCTTGTTGTGCAGCTGTAGTGACGACAACTTGCTTACCTTTGTCTTGAGGACCCTAATCCTCCTCTGACAGTTCATCTTCATTTGTCTCCTCATCATCTGTCTCCTCTTCTTCGGACTCTTCAGTATGTCCGGAATTTTCCTTAGAGGGAATGTCAATGGGTGCAAGAGGTCCTTGATCCTGGGAGGTCCCAACAGCCTGTGGCTCTGGATTTGTCATCAGTGTGGTGAAATCAAAGTCCAGTCTAGTAATAGATGTGCCAGCTCCCGTCTCTCCTTCCTTTGGCAGGAGGGAGGATATATCAAACTCCAGGTTTTACATCTTGTGTATCTCACCCATGAGTGCATCCACATCCTTACGGAGCTGAGGCATTCCTCCAACCTCACCCTGTTCAACTTTTACCAGACGTACCTCAATTTGCTTCAGGCGATCCTCATAGGATTGATGTTGCTATTGAAGCACCGTCACTGAGGATTGGAAGGGAAGCAATGCTTGCCGAATGATGTTTGGGAGCTCCTTCGTCATCCTGTCCACCTTAGCATTGGTGTGCTGAGCTAGGAGACCCAACTTAGAAAGAGCTGGCAGTGGGACATAGGGTTGTGCAGTGGAGGCATGTGGAGTGGATGTGGATGCAACAGTGGCTTGAGGAGAGGCAGGTAGCTGGGGCTCTGGAATGTCTGTGTCTGCTGAGAGGGGGGGTCCAAATCTCTATAGGGGTAGCAGCTTCCTTTGACATTGCGTCACTAATACGCATGATATCAATATCCTTAAGAGCTTTCGCTGGCTTGTCATGTTGTGGCATTAGAGGCACTTCCACAACATTACAGAGAGTTGTGATCAAGCAAGGGAATGGGAGTGATGTGGCTTTCTAGTTCGCCCTGACCCCCAATTCTTGGAAAATGATTTCACCCACATCTATTTTGATACCAGTCATGATGCACGCAATCAGGAGTGCTTTCTCAATGTTGATATCTGTTTCATTTTTGGACGGTATCGGACAGGAAGTGACAAAGCTGAGCCAGTAGCGACCCTCCCGTGTGAGATCTTCTTTGTAGATTTTATGGTTAGGGTCAATCCAGGTTGGGGTCCCCTTTGCTTTTACAGAATCTATCCAAGCATGCTCGTTGTCTTTATTGTCTACTTTGGCATCATATTCGGTTGTGCCCGGACTCCAATACTCAAAGTACAAGTCATTTATGGTGCCCTTATCACATAATACCTATTTTCCTCGAACCAGAACTGTTTCACTAAAGACCTTGTTTCTTTTGTTCTCAGCGGTCCTTGAGGTCCCATATGAAGCGTAAAATTCCCGTACAATTGTCTCATTTTACTCCTCAGGGACCTCCGTGAAGAATTCCCACTTCCTCTCCTTTATGTTCTCTAGGATGTGAGGATAGTGTTCCTTCAACCCGTTTAGGCTCAATTGTTTTTCTTCTATGATTTTTCGCTTTGTAAGCCCTTCTTTGTACAGACTCATGGAGCCTGTGACCCAAAATCGGAGTTGTAGATCCTCCCCCTTTTTCCTTCTTGCCTCAGCCTGCAAGTCGACTGACGGTAAGGTATCTAGTTGTTCCCCCTCCTCATCAGACTGGGAGGAGTGCTCAGCACTAGTGCGGGTGATTTCCGGTCGTGGATGTTTTGCCTGTTGTGAATGGTGGCCGACAGTGGCCCTTTTCTGTCCACGGGCGGATGGGGATCACATTGCAATAGCCTTTTTTGGTGCCATTTCTGCAAAGAAACAGTGTGTGAGAGATAGGAATATCATATAAAGAAAAAGACAAAAAATTAGCAAAAGAAACATATTATGCGATGGGTTATGCGGTCGTATAACCACTATGCGGATCGCAAACCCGTCGCATAATTGCATTACCTTAAAAGAGAATCAATTATGCGATAGGTTATGCGATCACATAACCATTATGCGGACCGCATACATGTCGCATAATTGTATACTTATGTGGCCCAATAATTATGCAATCGCAAAACGGGTTATGCGATCGCAGACTTGCCGCAAATTGCCCCCTCATTAACCCCCTCAATTATTCTTGTATGTGGTGGCTTTGTGGTCCGCATAACACATATGCGATCGCAAAAGCCTCCGCATAACTGACTTTCACATGGTTAGTTAGGGCTCATTATGTGGTGACTTTGCGGACCGCAAACCATTTATGCGGCCCGCAAAAGTCGTCTTCCCCATCGATTTTACCTACCCCTCACAAGTTTTTAACCTAACACACTAAGGGGACCTCAGTTCACCCTCACAGACCCCTACCCCACGGTTTAGACTTCAACAAGACTTTTAGGGGTCTACATTACGAACTAAAGAAACTAAAAGACAACAACAAAGAACAAAAGCAAAAGAAAAAAGTAACAGAAAGGGAAAGTGGAAGAAAGTACATACTAGATGTAGAACAATTAGTAGAAGATGATCTTTGAAATGTAGGCACACTGGGTTTCGTTTTGATCGATCCTTGTTCTTGTTTCAAAATCCGATTTTCCCTTTCTCTTCTCTTTTTTTTTTGTTTGAATGGTGCGATTAGGCGAGTGAGTGAGAGTGGGGGTGTGTGAGAATTAGGGATTTTTACCTGGTTGCTTTGCGGTGGAAAAGTGACCGCATAACACACTATGCGATCGCATAGGTGTTATGCGGTGGTCTTGAAGCTGGTTACTTACCTCTAGGATGCGGTGCACTTTGCGATCGCATAAGTGATATGTGGACCGCATAATGCACATCCTCACCGCATTTTTGCAAGCCAAACGTCTCAACCTTCTGTCCATGTTTGCGACCACTATGCGGTCCACATAGTCATTATGCGACCGCATAGTTGCAACAAACTCCGCTGAGTAATCTTTCTTTCATTTCTTCAATATTTTTACCATGTTTTATGGTATTTGGGACCACCCGCACTCTAACAAACACGTCAACTTGCTAAATCTAACCTACATAAAAAAAATAAGAAATAAAAAAGAATGTTACCACACATGGGTTGCCTCCCACGAAGCACATAATGCACATCCTCACCGCATTTTTGCAAGCCAGATGTCTTAACTTTCTGTCCATGTTTGCGACCACTATGCGGTCCGCATAGTCATTATGCGACCGCATAGTTGCAGCAAACTCCCCTGAATGACTTTTCTTCCATTTCTTCAATATTTTACCCTGTTTTATGGTATTTGGAACCACCTGCACTCTAACAAACACGTTAAATTGCTCAATCTAACCTACATAACCAAAAATAAAAATAAGAAATAAAAAAGAATATTACCACACATGGGTTGCCTCCCACGAAGCGCTTGATTTAACGTCGCGACACGATGAAGTTGGCCCCTTTTTGGGCTTACTCAGTGGTGGGGGATGGACCATCTTTGAGAGCAAATGGCTCCACCAAGTGCTTGTCTCCAATTGTGCCCAAGTAATGCTTAACTCATTGGCCATTCACTTTGAAAGTTCGGAGTCCATCCTCTGACTCTAATTCAATAGCTCCAAATGGAGACACATTTACCACTTTGAACGGGCCAGACCACTTAGATTTGAGTTTGCCCGGAAATAACTTGAGTCTTGAATTGAAAAGCAAGACCAAGTCGCCCGATTTGAACTCCCGCTTCAAGATATTCTTGTCATGGACAAACTTCATTCTTTCCTTGTACATGGATGCACTCTCATAGGCATGGAAGAGGAATTCTTCCATTTCGTTAAGTTGTGTCAATCTCAGATTAGCAGCCTCGGCCCAGTCAAGGTTCAACTTTTTCAAAGCCCACATAGCCTTATGTTCTAGCTCCACGCGTAAATGACATGACTTTCCAAAGACTAACCGGTATGGTGAAGTGCCAATAGGAGTCTTGAACGCTGTGCGATAAGCCCACAACGCATCATCTAGCTTTCTTAACTAGTCGGTCCTGTTTGCATTGACACTTTTGGCTAGAATGTTCTTAATCTCCCTGTTGGAGACTTCAACGTGTCCACTCGACTGAGGATGATAAGGTGTGGCCACCTTGTGCTTTACGCCATATTTCTCGAGTAGCCCGGTGAAAGCCTTATTGCAGATATGAGACCCACCATCGCTAAGAATGGCTCTAGGAGTGCCAAACCGTGTGAATATGCTTTTCCTCAAAACTGTGGTCACACTCCTTGCCTCATTGTTTGGCAAGGCGATTGCCTCAACCCACTTGGAAACATAGTCCACTTCCACTATGATATACTTCATTCCATAAGAGCTCACAAAGGGACCCATAAATCGATCCCCCGCACGTCGAAGATTTCTACCTCCATCACAAAATTCATAGGCATCTCATGCCTCTTAGAAATTGACCCTTTCCTTTGACATTGATCACAAGCTTTGACCATTTGATTTGCGTCATGGTAGATCGACGGGCAATAATAGCCACACTCAAGTACCTTTGTTGTCGTTCGATTTCCTCCATGATGACCTCCAACCGGCGAGTCATGGCATGCCTTGAGAATTGGCATAACCTCATCTTCCGGAACACACCGCCGAATGATGTTGTCGGCACAAATGCGAAACAAGAAGGATTCCTCCCTATAGTATTGCCTACACTCCCGCAAGAACTTCTTCTTTTGATAAGTCTCCAATCTGTCGGGAATATGGTCGCTAACCAAATAGTTGGTAATATCGGCATACCAAGGGGAGGATGAATAAGACAATGCCAATATGTGCTCATCTGGAAAAGCATCATTGATATCAAAATTCTCCTTTGGTCATCCTTCTTCTTCAAGACTAGATAAATGATCTGCAACTTGATTTTCTGTGCCTTTGCGATCCTTGACCTCAAAGTCGAATTCTTGCAATAAAAGGACCGATCGTATTAATCTTAGCTTGGCATCCTTCTTCGCCATAAGATAGCGAAGAGCAGCATGATCAGTGTAGACTACCACCTTGGACCCCAACAAATAGGCTCAAAATTTCTCAAAGGCATAGACAATGGCAAGAAGTTCTTGCTCAGTCATAGTATAATTCATTTGAGCACCATTGAGCGTCTTGCTTGCGTAGTAGATAGGATGAAGAAATTTTTTATGCCTTTGACCAAGCACCGCTCCAATAGCTACACCACTGGCATCACACATGAGTTCAAATGGAAGGGACCAATCCGGCGTGACAATAATGGGTGTCGTGGTGAGCTTCTCTTTCAATTCTTCAAATGCTTTAAGTCACTTCTCATCAAACACAAATTTGGCATATTTTTAAATGAGCTTGCACATGGGATTTGCAATTTTCGAGAAGTCCTTGATAAAATGCCTATAGAAGCCGGCGTGCCCCAAAAAGCTTCGGACACCTTTCACTGAAGTTGGTGGAGGAAGTTTGGAGATGATTTCAATTTTGGCTCAGTCAACCTCTAAGCCATGTTTAGAAGTTTTGTGGCCCAAGACAATGCCCTCATCCACCATGAAGTAACATTTCTCCCAATTTAGCACAAGGTTTGTTTCTTCACGCCTTTTGAGCACTTGTCTAAGGTTGTCTAGACAATGTTCAAAGGATTCACACCTACCGAGAAGTCATCCATGAACACTTCTAAGAAATCCTCCACCATGTCCGAGAATATAGACATCATGCATCTTTGGAAAGTAGTCGGAGCGTTGCATAGCCCAAACGACATACGGCTAAAAGCAAAGGTCCCATATGGGCACGTGAAAGTTGTTTTCTCTTTATCCTCCAATGCAATGTTGATTTGGTTGTATCTGGAATATCCATCAAGGAGGAAATAAAATGACCTTCCCGCTAGCCAATCAAGCATTTGATCAATAAAAGTCATAGGGAAATGGTCTTTGCATGTGGCACTGTTAAGATTTCGATAATCCATACACACTTTCCATCTGGTAACAGTCCTTGTTGGGATGAGCTCGTTCTTCTCATTGTGGATCACGGTCATGACCCCCTTCTTCAGCACACATTGCATCGGGCTCACCCAAGAACTATCTGCGATGGGGTAGACCATCCCGGCATCCAACCACTTGATAATCTCCTTCTTCACCGCCTCTTGCATCAATGGATTCAATCTCCTTTGGTGTTCCACACTAGGCTTGCTTCCTTGATCCAATTGGATTTTGCGCTCACAAATTCCGGAGGGAATTCCTCGGATGTCCGCTATTATCCATCCAATTGCTTGCCGGTGTTCTCGCAAGACATTCAACAATTTACCTACCTGCACATCATTCAACAAAGAAGAAACAATTACGGGTAAAGTATTATTGGAGCCAAGAAATTTATACCTCAAATGTGGTGGAAGTGGCTTGAACTCAAGTTGTGGAGGCTCAATGATGGAGGGCTTTGCGGGAGGATTTGCTCTATTCTCTAGTTCAAGAGAGAGCTTCTTTTGTGCATAAGTGTAGGACCCACGTCCTTCTAATGCATTCACATCTTCCATATACCCCTCCATGTCCTCACCATCAACATTTATCAATATTCACGCCAAGGCCTCACCGAGGCACTCTTCTTCCATCTTTATGTCACTTGCATCCTCCATCTCATCAATAACATCAATGACAAAGATCCCTTCATATGCATGCGGCAACTTCATACCCTTACTTTCTTGGAAAGTGACCTCTTCATCATTAGCTCGGAACTTGATTTCATTTCGTTCCGAGTCCATCAATGCTCTTCCCGTGGAAAGGAATGGCCTCCCCAATATGATATGTATTTCTTTGTCAACAGCACAGTCAAGAATCACAAAGTCGGTCGGGAGAAGGAACTTTCACACTTTCACTATGACATCATCAACAATTCCCACGGGTCTTTTGATTGAACGATCGGCCATTTGCAATCTCATACTAGTAGGTCTTGGCAAGACCAATCCTGCTTGCTTGTAAATAGCAAGGGGCATCAAGTTAATGCTAGCCCCATTGTCACAAAGTGCCCTTGCAAAATCTCGCAAGACAATAGTACATAAGATGGTGAATGCTCCCGGGTCTTCTTTCTTCTCAGCGGTTGTTGTTGCAATAATAGAACTAACCCGGTGAGTCATACTCACCACTTCATTGTTGGTGGACCTCTTCTTAGTTATCAAGTCCTTTAAGTATTTGGAAAATCCCAGCATTCCTTGGAAGGCTTCCAAGAATGGAATGTTCACCAACAATTGCTTTAGAATGTCATAAAACTTCTCGAACTTGTTATCATCCACCCTTCTAACAAGCCTTTGAGGGAATGGAGGAGTAGGTCGAGGAAGTGGTGGTGGAGCTTTTGGGGCCTCCTTCACCTTTTCCTTTACCTCATTTTGTCGTACTTTTTGGAATTTCACCTCTTGGGGGAGCTACTCACTTTCAACAAAAACCGACACTTCAACTCCTGCCTCAACTTCTTGCTCAAGATCATCTACTTCAACCACTTGTTCACTTTCACATTGAAGTACTTTCCCGCTTCTCGTGGTAATAGCCATTCAATGAAAAGATGGACCGCTCACATTCCCCTTGGGGTTAGAAATTGTGTCGCTTGGAAGGGTACCTTTGAGCTTTGGAATTTGTTATCTCGACAAGTCTCGCATTTGCATTTCAGGCTTTTGTATAGAAGCGATATGTGACCCCACAAGTTCGGACATGTTTTTTATTGTAGCGTCGCCTCTTTCTTGATTTTGCAAGATCTTTTCAAGAATTCCTTCCAACTTGGATTCACTTGAAGAACCCTCCTTGTAGTGCGAGGAGTTAGAATATTGCCCCTTTGGTTATAGGGGTTGGAACTCCGGTTGGCATAATTGTTGTTGTTGTTGCTCCAATTTCCTTGAATCGACCCACCTTGATCATTGCGCCAATTTTGTTGGACTTGCCCTTGCGGGTTTGGCCTCCATTGATTTTGTTGGCGATAACCACCTTGAGAATTATGAACATAGTTTGCTTCTTCGAACTCTTGATTTTCCATTGGTTGCATGTCTTCCACAACATTTACCTTCTTTGATTTTCTGTGAACATCTTGGTTAGCAGATCAATATTTGTGGAAAGCCCGACAATCAATTGGTTTGTCTCTTGGTTTTCTTTGATCATGTTGGTTAGAGAGGGAGTACCATATAAAATTCCACCACTGGCATCTTCAGAGTGCCATGCTTGATTGTGTTTGGCCATTTATTCTAGAATCTGTGTAATCCTAGGGAATGTTTTGTCCATGAATGATCCGCCTGCTGCGTTTTTAGCTATGGACTAGGTCAGTGGATCCAAAACCATGTAAAATTTCTCCATCAAAATAGTATCCGGAAAACCATGGTTCGGTGACCTCACTAAGTACAACTTGAATTGGTCCCACGCCTCATGTAGGTGTTCTCCTCATAGTTGTTTGAAGAAGAAGATTTTTATCTCTGAGCTCGGATTTCTTGCTCTGTGGGAACCACTTGGCTAAGAAAGCACGGACAATTTCGGGCCAAGAAGTGATAGAGTGAGGAGGTAGATTTTGAATCCATTTTCTCGCCTCCAGTTAATGAGTATTTGAACACCCGCAGTCTCAGGGCATCGTTGGTCACATTGTTCTGTTTATGCATGGTGCACACACCCAAGTAATTCCTAAGGTGTTGCGTTGGATCATCATCTGTAGAGTTCCTAAATAATCCTTCTGCCTTGGGCATTAGGATTAACCCATGCTCTACTTTGAATGTAGCAACTTCAACCCGCGGAGGGACAACAACGTTGGTATCGTCAATGTATTCCTCAATATACGCAAAGGGATTCTCCTCATAATCATAATCACCTAGCACACCAAGCAAAGCAAGAAAAGTTTGATCGAATAGAAAAAGATGTAAAGTAAAGTGAACACTAGTTAGTAATTTTAAAACCGTATTCCCCGGCAACGGCGCCAAAATTTGATACGCTCAAATTACACTTTAATAAATAGTGTAAAGCGATCGATGTCAAATATAATAACCCAACTAGGTTGGGGTCGAATCTCACAGGGAATAGGCGTGAAAAGATTACTTGAATAGTGTGAAGCTTAACTTAGATCGTGATTCCTTTCCGTTATCTTAAAAAGAGTGTTGTAATGGAGTGAAGTAAAAACAAGTATGATTTTATAAGATTGTAATTAATTTGATTAACTAAACCAAGATTGTGTCCCCTTCAACGGTGTTAATATGATATATTTCTAATGGAAGGTCCTTCGATATGCAAATGATTTGTAAATGACTACCCAATATTTTCCAATAGTTGGGTAGTATTTCCTCTTTATGATTTTTCCAAATATAAAACAGTTGCAATTAAGAACAATCAATTTATGCCAAATAAAATCTACTTATTCCTAAGCGATTCTATTAAACAAGGTTTAACGCCTTGAGTTTTTGATATTTACTTCTAGCAAACCCTAACCCACTTTTCCAATTAAAGAAAGAGTATAATGGCACTTGTTAATGTTTGCAACCACCAACAAAGAATGAAGAATGAGAAATAAATATATATCAACCATCCATTATATATATATATATATATATATAATATTTAGGGTCCACAACCTTAGTATTTAAAACTAGCCACTCATGCTAAAATACAAGCAGATAATAATATTTAATGTCATAATGCTTACAAAAGTGCAAGATTCTTCCTTCTAAAGCTTCCCAAAAAATGGACTATTCAATGCCTTGTATTGTAGCCTCTTTTTCAAACAAGATGCCCCCACAAAACCCTAATAAATCTATTTATAGTGGGCTAA
Organism: Nicotiana undulata; assembly: GCA_005239495.1. NCBI lineage: Eukaryota > Viridiplantae > Streptophyta > Magnoliopsida > Solanales > Solanaceae > Nicotiana > Nicotiana undulata. The sequence goes on from ML243609.1 coordinate 23,701, forward strand.
AAGTCGGGGTCAATTTTGGACAAGTTTGCCCCTGCAGACACATTATGCGACTGCATATCTGTCGCAAAACAGGTATGCGGTCCACATATTCTTCAATTCCATCGCAAATCTTCAGATCTCAGTTCAAGGTTCCCATCGCAGAATAGTTATGCGGTTCGCATTTTTGATATGCGACCGCATTCTTCCATCGCGTAACTTTGATAGCTGACTCTACTGGGATTCTGCGATCCATTATGCGGCTCGCAAACGTGTTATGCGGTCGCATAATGGACCGCATAATTTTCACTTGATATAGCCAACTGGACTGCTTCAATCTGCGGCCTCATGCATTCTGCGGTCCGCGTGTGAGTTATGCGGTCCGCATAGTAGTTGTGCGGCCACATTTTTGCCTTCTTTCTGATCATTTGTGGCCTTTTGACTTATTTTCCATGTTTTTGGGTCCTCAAGCCTCATGTAGTGCAAAACATCAAAACTTCATAAGAATTAACGAACAATTGCATTGAAAACGAGCTAAAATCTAAGTAATTGGTATTAAATGTGCCGAAATTCTACGGCACATCAGGAGCCCAACATATCATTCACATGATCATTGGAGGAGTCGACGTCCCGCAAGGGCCCATTTTCAAACGAACAAAAGTGTCCATCACAAGGTAAAAACGGACTCGGGCACATACCCGAGGATGCTCTTACATTCAGCGAGGAAGCCATCGAGGCCTTATCTTCGCCTCATAATGATGCACTGAAAATTTCTTTCCTGTTAAATATAGTTCAAATTAAACGTGTGCTCGTGGATCCAAGTAGCTCGGCCAACATAATCAGGTCGAGGGTTGTGGAGCAGCTTGGTATTCTAGACCGGATCATACCCGCCTCTCGAGTCCTGAACGGATTCAACATGGAGAATGAAACAATGAAGGGGGAGATCATCCTCCCAGTCAACATGGACGGTATAATTCAAGATACCAAGTTTCATGTCATCGAAGGTGACATGAGGTACAACGCCTTACTTGGAAGGCCATTGATACATAGCATGAGTGCAGTGCCATCGAATCTTCATCAAATCATGAAGTTCCCAACGAAGGATGGTGTAAAAACGGTGTATGGAGAGCAACATGCAGCTAAGGAGATGTTCAGTGCACGATTTGGCACCGGTATCGACGCCTTCCACCTCGGAGAAGTCAAAAGTCAAGCAGATAGACAAATAGAAACCATAGTCTATACCCTCGTTTTAACCCAAGGGACATGTGACCGATGAATAGGTGGTTGAGTACGAGGAAGAAGATTTCCTCACACCTCAAGCCTTGGTTGCCCCTGAGGAGTCAGATGCAACGAAGTCCACAGTCGAAGAGCTCGAGCAGGCCGTATTGATCGAACATTTTCCTGAACAAAGGTATACTTGGGAACAAGATTAACCCCCGAACTCAAAAGAACTCATTCAATTTCTTATTGATAACATTGATTGCTTCGCTTAGTCCTATTTAGACATGACAGGGAACCCGCCAGAGATAACCACCCATCGACTAAACGTCGACCCCAGGTTCAACCCAATGAAGAAAAAAAGGAGGCCTCGGTCCGAGGTAAAGCATGCATTCATTAAAGACGAGGTAACAAAACTTCTCAAAATAGGATACATTAGGGAGGTAAAATACCCCGAATGGCTAGCTAATGTAGTATTAGTTCCCAAAACGGGAAATAAACTGAGAATGTGTGTACATTACAAAGATTTGAATAAAGCATGCCCTAAAGACTCATTCCCATTGCCTAACATCGATCGATTGATCGATGCTACGGCCGACTACGAGATCCTTACTTTTCTCGACACCTACTCCGGGTACAATCAAATTCAAATGAACCTAGAGGACCAGTAAAAGACTTCGTTCATCACAAAGTATGGTACATATTGTTATAATATAATGCCCTTCGGGCTAAAAAAACCCGGGAGCCACATATCAACTCCTAGTTAATAAGATGTTCGAACATCAAATGGAGTCTATGGAAGTTTACATTGATGACATGTTAGTTAAGTCCCTGCGCGCATAGGACCATTTGACTCATTTGCAGGGAACATTCGATATCCTAAGAAGGTACAACATGAAGCTCAACTCCGAGAAATGCGCTTTTGGAGTCAGATCGGGCAAACTTTTCCGGGCGGATAACAGCTTTAGGCTGATTCATCTTGAGGTCATCAGATCAGAGTCATCACGTTTTCTCCCTACTCAAGAAGAAAAACAACTTCGAGTGGACTCCAGAATGCCAACATGCCTTGTAAGAATGAAAGCGGTATCTCTCGAGCCCACCTTTGCTCCATACCCCGAAGGAGGACGAAACACTCTACTTATATTTGGCCGTGTCTGAGGTAGCAGTAGGTGGTGTGTTGGTTCGAGAAGAACAAGGTACGCAATTCCCTGTATATTACGTAAGTCGGACCCTAGGAGATGCTGGAACCAGGTATCTGCACTTAGAAAAACTAGCTCTTGCATTAGTAAATGCATCTAGGAAATTGAAACCGTATTTTCAAAGTCACCCTATATGTGTATTAACTACATATCCCCTTCAAAACATCTTGCATAAGCCCAAATTATCGGGCCGATTGGCCAAATGGGCCATCGAACTCGGAGGGTATGATATCGAGTATCAAACCCGAACGACTATCAATTCTCAAATTTTGGTGGACTTCGTGGCCGATTTTACGCCTTCCCTTGTGCCTGAAGTATAAAAAGAACTCTTGTTAAAAACGGGTACATCATCGGGGGTATGGACCCTCTTCACTGACGGTGCCTCGAATGTGAAAGGTTCTGGGCTCGGTATAGTCCTAAAACCACCTACGGGTGGCATAATTAGACAATCTATAAGAACTTCGAAGTTGACTAACAACGAGGTCAAGTATGAGGTCATGATTGCAGGTCTTGAACTAGCCAAAGGCCTAGGAACAGAGGTCATCGAAGCAAAATGTGACTCTCTTCTAGTCGTAAACCAAGTAAATGGGAGCTTCGAGGTTCGAGAAGATAGGATGCAAGATACTTAGACAAGCTTCAAGTGACATTGCATTGCTTCAAAGAGTGGACCTTGGTTCACATACCTCTAGAACAGAACATCGAGGCCGATGCACTTGCGAACTTGGGTCTGTCCGTTGAAGAAGATGACATAGTCCCGGGGACTGTCGTACAACTATCAAAATCGGTGATCGAAGAAGGCCATGCTGAAATCAACTCAACAAGTCTAACATGGGATTGGAGGAACAAGTACATCGACTACTTGAGACATGGAAGCTCCCCACGGACCCAAAAGAATTGAGGGCCCTTCGAGCCAAAGCATCCCGATTTTCACTCGACGAGAATGGAACACTGTACAGAAGGACCTTCGACGGACCACTAGCAGTATGCTTGGGACAGGGGGATACCGACTATGTGCTACGAGAAATCCACGAAGGCACTTGTGGAAACCACTCCGATGCCGATTCTTTAGTTCGGAAAGTGATCAGAGCAGGTTACTATTGTGATAGCATGGAAAAGGACACCAAGGAATTCATTCGAAGATGTGACAAATGTCAAAGATTCACACCGATGATTCATCAACTCGGTGAACAACTACACTCAGTTCTATCCCAGTGGACATTCATGAAATGGAGGATAGACATCGTCGACCCCCTACCAATGGCGCCAGGTAAAGCTTGATTTATCTTATTTATGACTGACTACTTCTCGAAATTGGTAGAAGCGTAGGACTTCGAGAAGATAAGAGAAAGAGAAGTCATCGACTTCATACGAGACCACATCATATGTTGATTCGGGATCCCATTCGAGATTACATGTGATAATGGGAAGCAGTTCATCGGCAGCAAGGTGACAAAATTCCTCGAGGATCATAAAATCAAAAGGATCCTATCGACGCCTTACCACCCAAGTGCAAATGGTCAGGTCGAGTCCACGAACAAGACTATCATTCAAAACTTAAAGCAGAGGCTAGAGAATGCTATGGGGAAATGGAGAGAAGTGCTACCCAAAGTACTATGGGCATATCGAACAACTTCGAAGTCAAGCACATGGGATACCCCATTCTCTTTGGTATATGGGTCCGAGGAATTGATACCAGTCGAGGTCGGGGAACCGAGCGTCAGATTTAAGCATGACATCGAGGACTCAAACAACGATGCCATGAACATCGCCCTCGAGCTACTAGATGAAAAGCGCGAGGCCGCACTAATTCGAATGGCCACTACTTCGGAGTCAGGGACTTAGTTCTAAGGAAAGTCACCCTCAACACTCGAAAACCAAATAAAGGGAAGCTTGGCCCTAGTTGGGAAGGACCGTATTGCATCTTCGGAGTAGTAGGCAAAGGATCCTACAAGTTTAGCACTATGGAAGGCGAGCAACTACCAAGCAATTGGAACATATCGATGCTTAAACTCTATTATTGCTAAGGTATAAGTTTTTCCCTTTTCATTTATATTTTATACTAACTCCTTACAGGTGTTCGATTGGAGATATCGACGCACCCTTCAGCTTGAAGACCTTGTGTTTTAAAGCATGTGTTGCACTCTTTTCCCTTAGATCGGGTTTTATCCCAAATGGGTTTTACCGGCAAGGTTTTTAACGAGGCAACATCTATATCCTACATAAGGAAAATTCAACAAGTATTCAAGGCTTCCTTTTCAATCAACCTCGAATACTGGGGGGCATCACCCTCGGAGGTTACACTTTCGAAGAAAACAAGTCACCCCAAGGAGGACCTCGATAGGAGAATGTTGTAATGGGCCAAACGGTCAAATGAACCGTGTCCATGTAGAATATTCGATCCCCCGAGGCAAAAACATGTCTGCATGTATCAATTATTCGAAGAAGCATTCTGATTCATCAAAACATTTTGTGCCTCAAAGAAGTCTACTATTTTCACTTGAAACGGCTCAAGGGCAAAATACACCCGAACACTCGGGAACTATCATCGATAGTCAAATTATCAAGTCATCAAAGACTCGAACTCACAAGACCTCAATGAGGCAACATCGAATCTATAAGACCTCAATGAGGCAACATCGAATCTATAAGACCTCAATGAGGCAAAATCGAACTTATAAGACCTCAATGAGGCAAAATAACACTTATAAGACCTTAAAAAGGCATACCCCCGATATTAAGGCCAATGCTATATATTTGAACTTGTAAGACCCCTAGAAAGGCATACCCCCAATATTAAGGCCGAGGTCATCTCACTCGGGGACTAAAGGATACGACCGAATATAAAGACTACGGTCATACGAAAAGGCTACGACTGAAATAATTCGGCTTAGAGACGTCTGACTTCCGCCATAAAACTAAAGGCCTTCAAATACTTTGAATAAACCAGTTAAATCAGGCTACCCTCGACATAAGCAAAGGGGATTTGATAATATCATCTCTGAACAATGTAAAGGCTTCGGGAAAAAATCAGCCTTCGAGAGAACCTCACGAGGTACTCAATTATCGTCGTACATCGACTTGTAATCGAGGTTCCTATTTGAACTGTCAAAAACTCAGACGAATACGAAAACATGGCAAGGCATAACAAAATTTTTAAAAGTTTTTAGCCAGAATGGGGGGAAAATGTAGCCATTTTAGAGGTCGAATTGACCCAATCTAAAAAGAGCCTAAGGGACGATTTGTAAGAGCCTAAGGGCCAACCTAAAGAGCCTAAGGGCCATTTTAAAAGAGCCTACAGGACAAATTGAAAAGAGCCTAAGGGCCGATGTTTTAAAGCCTAAGGGTCGATACCTAAAGAACTCGAAGGCCAAAGCACACTGTGCTCGAAAACCTCACCTAAGTTCGGACCCGAAAGTCCCGAGCTAAAGCTTAGCTCGAAGATCAGACCCAAAGTGGTCACTTATTATCGGTCATCGATCAAAGCACAAAAACCTAAGGGTTTTATATTCTAAGCCCAACACATCAGACTGATCGTCAATGAGCATCAAATTTCATTTCAAAAGTAAAGGAAAGACAGGAATTGACGAAGAACGAAGATGAAACAAAAAGATCCTTTCATATAATGGAGTTCACAAAAATATATTTACAAAGCTCCCACATGTAGCCCTTACACACAAAAAAGAGAAAAAAATAAAAGCCTAATGTTCTGTCGGGGTTACCAGATCAAATGAAGTTCCCACAAGATTTGCGCCATCGATGGCTTGGCCCTCGGCACCCTGATCATCGACGACCTCTTCTCCTTCGGGACTTCATCTTCATCTTTGCTGTTCTCCGAGTTACTGGCTGAATCCTCATCAGATGTGATCAATGCAGCTGATTCTTCTTCTAAAGCCTTCACTTTCTCGATCTCACCAGAAAGATCGAAACCCTTCGCATGCACCTCCTCGAGAGGCTACCTTCGAGATTCCAATCGAGCATGGTCAAGGGCATGAGTTAGATTAAGGTTGGCCTCAGCAGATGCCCTCTTAGCCTGAGCATTTGCAGCAACAACGTCATTCCGATACGAGGATATGAGTTCATCGATTTCAGACTTTATTTTGGATAACTCAGCAGCTGATTTAACATGAAGCTCCTTATATTTACAGCTTTCCCCATTTTCACCTTGAAGTTGATGCTCAACCGAGGTCAGTTTCTCTCGAAGAGTATCCTTCTCGGAGGATACCTCATCCATGCGCTGCTTCAGCCCGAGGATTTCAGCATCTTTGACCTTAAGCTCCTCTAGGAGTTGCCCCACTAGGTCATTCTTCTGCTTGAGCTGCAAGAATCAGGTTAAGGCGTTAAACGCTAAGTTAAGTAAGCATAAAATTATACCCACGAAGGTTTTATTACCTGTTCATCGAGATCGGCCCGCTCTCGAGACATCTTTTCCAAACGTTCTCGAAGGTCATTCAGTTCCCCCTCCTTTTTGACGTGAAGAGCCTTAAGCTCATCCGACTCCGATATGAGCTTCCTAAGATCCTGGTCAAAGAGCATTACGACCTAAAAACACAAAGGAAAGAAGTCAGAAAAGCAAGAATCAAAAACTCAAAGTGCAGTGGTTAAGTCAAAGATTACCTATTTTCGAAGCTTCTCAACTTCTTCAAAAATCAATGAGGCATCGAGATCGGGGCCTTCCTCAACCCCGGCAAAGTATCCTTCGAACATATCGTTCTCTCCATGGGATTCCCCCGCATCAAGGAGTCTTCATGTCCTGGGCATCCCGTATTTTCCCCTCAGAAAAAGAAGGGCCTTGTGGGGAGTCATCCACGTTTATTACCTCGAGTGTCTCAATCGGGGCCTTCTCTCTCCTTCAAGGGGATTTGGTATTGGTTTCTTCGAGCTCATTGACTAAGTACCCTTCGGCACCCGACGTATTTTGGTCGTTGGTCGTCCTGTGGACATCGTTTGTACCCTTCTCGAGAATCTCCTCAGCTCGAGGTGGGGCCACATAGACAGCCTCTAGTTTAGCAGTTTTTGGCTCAGCCGCCTCCGACCCAGCAGACTTCGAAGTATAACTGCTTTCTCCCCCTAAGCACTAACGGGCAGTCATCATTCTCTTCATCTTCACCATGAAGGCTCTCAACAGCTTCGGAGTTGAGGCCACCAAATCGGCCTTGGGCTTTCGAACTTTGACCTTTTTCGGCTTTGGGGACTCAACCGTGGCCTTTTCTTTCTCTTCTTATCCTTAGCAGGTTTTGGGGTATCTACTTCGCCAGGCAGGGGATGCCTCATCGAAACGGCCTCTCCAAGGCCTGCATAAGCACAAAGGTTAAGTATGCTATCTGTCACGCCCCAAAACCAAGGGACACGACCGGCACTCGATCGGGTAGTCCCAGTCAAGCGGACCTGGATTCCCTTTTTTCCCTCCCACGTATTACCCCGAAGATTCTGTTGTGCATCATTTAATTACAATTAAGACGCATTCTTACAATCTGAAATTAAACCATAGAAGTCTGTCATTTCCAACAAGTGATACAGTACTTACAAATATACAGAACACACAGTCTACTTTACGTGGTCTACAAGTCATACCGCCCAAAATACATAAGTACATAACCCACAATTCCTGTCTACTGAGCCTCTAAGAGCACGATGGATTTATACAATACTTGCCGGTAATAAGGCTCCGGCTATACCTTATACAAGTACCAAAATAAGAATCCGGGAGGAAAGGTGGCACGAACCACACTGGGCCCCGAGAGAAGAGGGGCTCACCAAAACCGCTGGTAGGACAAAGAGGAGGCACTGCTGTCGGTGTGCTGAAGTACCTGCTATAGAACCACCTACAATCATCACAAGAATGTAGCGCCCCCGGCAAAAGGGACGTCAGTACTTTGAATTGTACTGGTATGCATGAACAAACTTTTCTCTAGTAAACTCAATAATGCACAGGCAAGAGACAGACAGAGAGTTACACAATTACTGCACAAGACATAGAAAGATATACAATGGAAGTTCCATAATTTTAAATTTATCAAAATCACAATTTCAATTTCATCCTTGTCCCTCCTCATATATCACCCTTATTCGTCCAGTTGCGGCGTGCAACCCGATCCCACCTGACAATTGTTGCGGCGCACAACCCGATCCCACCTGACAATTACAATCACACCCTTATCACTTCTTACATATCACCCTTATCTCCCCTGTTGCAGTGCCCAACCCGATCCCACCTGACAATTACATCTCATACCAACAATGACAAATCACAGTTCAATCACAGAAGATTTCAGCAATAAGAATACAGCTTCTTTACATAGCCTTTAGCATATACAGTCATACTCTTGGATTTATTATCCTTTTAGCACCGTTTTTCATAACGTGGTAGTGTGGTTGTCAACTAAAGACAGACAAGTATTACACTTCACACATCTCATAATTCGGAAAACCAGTTGCACATATTATAACAATACACGTACCGTATTCTCAAACACCACAAGTGATTTTACAAAGATTAAAGTTAGCCATACATACCTGGAGTCGAGTTTCCCTTTTCAACTTTAACCCACAACCACCGAACCGACTAGTACCGTCAATCTAGTTCACAATTAGACATATTCAACTCAGAATTTGAAGTCATGCATGCAATTCGGACTCTCTCAAGCATTTTGTCAAGCACTATGTGAACCCATTAGATTACCAACCCTATCTTTGTGAAGTTTTCCCCAACCCACTCCCTCTTACTAGATTAGCACCATTATTAAACATGCATGCAAGGTCTTAGCTAATATTTCTAAGAATCAATCCAGGCCAACCCTCCCTTTGTTTAAAAATCAGAAAATTAATGAAAAGAAAGAAAAGGGGTTGGGAACCCTTACCTGCTAGAATGGGGAAGAAGGGGATTACTCGAATTGCCAGGCCTGAGAGACCTTGAAATTCACTTTGATGGAAGGATCACTTCCTTTCTCAAGAACTCTCCTTTCCTTCTCTCTATTTGTTCAGAAAACTTGTTAAAATGAAAGGGGGCAGGGGTTAAATGAAACTGGGGTCGGGTATAAAAATTTAGAAAATTAACAGACTATGTCGAATATGAGGTCAGGAATGCGATCGCATTCCTGACATGCGGTCCGCATATTGGACCGCATAATGGCCCCCAGGTGGGACAAATTTTGAAAACATTATGCCCGGGTATGCGACCACTATGCGGTCCGCATACACGTTATGCGATCGCATTATGCGTCACATAACACCCCTTCAGCTGGGCGGTGATATGCCCGTGTCTGCGACCACTATGCGGTCCGCATACACGTTATGTGATCGCATAGTGCGTCGCATAACTCCCAATTTCTGGAAAAATTAAGTTCTTTTAAATCCGGGGTATTTTTACAAAATTAAGGTCCGTTTTAAGAATTTCCATAGAGTTAACCACTCGGGGACTTATTCGGGCATTATTTTAAGCAAGAAATTTTACGGGTCTTTACATTCTCCCCCCCTCCCTTAAAAAACATTCATCCTCGAATGAGAATTTTGGAAATCATTTGGTTTTTGAAAACATGATATGCAACTTCCCAATTTACACTAGCTCCAATATTTTCAGAAAATTTCGCTAGAGGTTCCCTTGTATATAGGCCTATCTACTTGTCAGAGAGCCCCCGAAACATATTTTCAAGCATCATTACACAAATTTAGTTATCCTTACAACTGGTATACCATTCCTCACCTCAATACTTGCACATATTCAATTACCTTGACCAATACATACGGCTCACCT